>JBAJNP010001346.1:0-63685 GCA_036877545.1 Yasuhikotakia modesta | reverse complement strand
TGTCATTTTTTTATGGGAGGAGACACTCGTTCAAAGCATTCTCTACAACCCTAAACCCTCGTCTCTTTATTCATGACACAACAAGTGTATTTAATAAAACTCCAAATTTAAAAATCAGTGCAACTCACAAGCTTCAAACTGTGTAAACTGACCTAATCAAGTTGCAGCCTCTGATCGGGCCGTAAAATCTGGAGGGGCGGAAACCACGGGCCCTGGGCCAGCCTCCTCGCAGGTACCTGTCTGTAGTCCTGAAACCTGGAACATTCGTTCTTTTTGGCAACACCTATATAATGCACAAATAGCTTGGCTACATAACCAGCAAATCAACATCGAATGACATCTCATCTCTGAGGGTGGGACAATATTAACCGTGCATCGGTCAGACAGTTTCTGTATCTCTAAATTCCAACCATCCAATCAATTCCTAAAGAATAAAATCAGGTCCTGTTTTATGTTTTTACATTCCCAGGGACATTTTACCCAGATGCGTATCAACACAGGGAAGAAAAGACTGTCACAAGACTGGCTTTAAATGCAGCGTGACTGTAGCCTCTGTGCTATAATGAAATGATAAAAGTCTCCTCACCTTTATGACTCGTCCTCTGAAAAGCGTTTCATCTAAAGCCATAGCCGTCCGCACAGAGTCCCTCTCTGAAAACTCAATGTAGGCAAAACTACAGGGTATAAAGTACATATACAATATTGTACTGTAACAGTCAAAGAATATCACTGTGTTTTGAAAGGCAGTGTGTACGTACCCTTTGGGATGACCTGTAAATCTGTTATACGGGATTGTGACTCTGTTAATATGACCACAGCTGTTAAAGAACATTTCCAGTTCATCTGCAGTCGCCCCATAATCCACCTGTGAGCCGGAGAAACATGATAATGCAGTCCAGCGTGCTTCAAATAAATCTGTGTTTCACTGCAAGATGTCAACAGGTAAGCTTACGTTCCCCACATAGATGGATCTCCTGTCAGCCTCTATTCTCTCCTCATGGGTCATACTGAAGAAAAAATCTGAGGGGTCGAGCAAAAGATTTGTATTAAATACATGAACAAGGAATTGTAAGAACGACACCCGGAGCCTGGAGCTAGTGGCACATGGGAAAGTTGCTTTAAGGTGTTCAAAAGCATTGTTTTAGCAGAGCAAAGATTGTGTGTTTGATTCCTAATGCAATAAGAAAATGTATTACTTAAATGTCACTTGGATACAAATCTGCAATGTGATTATAATGTGATGAAATATCACATTTTCACTGCCTGTGATGGTTATATAAGACATGTCAGACACTTTCATTTTAATTCCCAAAATTCAGTGTGTCTTCAAATCCTTTAACTTCACAGCCATCACAGGCAATTCCTGTTCGAGCGGATCTGTCCTAAAATAACCGGCCACCCCTGCAGGCCGCGGGCAGCTCCACTGGGACACAGCTCATTGGGCAGTGATCCGTCAGCATGGCCCGGCAGATGCGGTTCAGGTGCGGTCCAGCTGGCTGCTCACCTGTCTGGGGGCTGTAGGGGAACTCAAAGTGCATCACGGTGTCCTCCATTTCCATCATGGTTTAACTCGAGTCCAGATGCTGGAGGAACAAGATGATCTTCTACCCAAACTGATCACAGCAGGATTGTCTGATGCCTCTCAATGCAGCTGGTTTTACTGAAACATAATGAGCATTTCTGTCCAGCACCAAAACTGACCTGTACAGCGTCACAGACATTTATTCACAAACAAGTTATGACGTCTCACGTAAACGTTTCTGTGACGTCACCCAATACGCACCGATTACGAAACTAACCTTAAGTTTTCTTTAAGGTTTCTACATAAAATTAAGTTTTACGAAACAAATATTAACGTGCAGGTGGTTTTATATGAGTTTCACGTCTCGGATATCGTGTCATTTTAAAGCCACGCAGCTTTATATTAACATGCGACTTTATCATCATTTCAATGAATCGATAAACATAAAGTTTCATGCGGTACGTGAACAACTTTATTATGTTACTACTGAACAGATATCGGGACTAGATTGCAGTAAAGTATGAAATGCGAAGGGTTGCAATGTTATCATGTGCTGTTCGTCAGCTGACCGCACGCGACGCACGCGACGCCCGCGACGCCTCGAAGGTAAACGAGCGGTTTGCTTGCAACCTGACAACTTATTCCTGTCATTTATTCCTGTCAGGGACGCATTAAACCTCTTTATAGCGGGTCTGTAAACGCAAAGCTGTTGTTGTGACTGGGTTTGTGAGTTTGAAGATGTTGGTGCCAAAGATCTCCAAAGATCTCCAAAGATCTCCAAAGATCTCCACCGCTGAGTTTCTCTCTAAACTCTTTAACACACGATAACAGTTAATATTACTAACAACTGAGGACAAGCAGATAACAGTTAAAGTTGTACCTGTCGTTCACGTTGATATCCGTCCTGGCTGAACGCTTCATAGACGCACCTGACGTCACTAATGAAAACAGTATCAGGTGTGAAGATACTGATGGATTCACATCCATATGTAGAGACAACAGCCTAAGATGTCGGGATGATCATCTTAACTTCATATTTTGTCATGTTTCATATTCTGCTTGATATTTTGAGCGTAATGGTTATATTGGGAAGCGTGTGTTTGCATCAGGGTTAATCCCAGTTAGGATAGAAGTTCCAGTAGGATTCCAGTAAGATTTTTGTTTTGGTTGGAAGTATTATGGGAAGATTGTTTTTTATTTAAGATTGTCTTATTGTTTAGGGAAAATGTCTAAACACATTAATCTGAAAAGCAAAACTGCCTGGGATGGCGAGAGTTCAGAGGATGTTTTGTGGATGTTTTGTGGATGTTTTGTTTCAAATTGTTGGATTTGTTCCTTTTAAAGTGTAAAAATCAACAATCATTCAGTTTTGCTGTTTTAACTGTTTTTAGTGTTCATGTGAAAATGATTGTAAAAAGTTCATTTTTATTATGGAATGACAGAATTTGGTATTGATGTAATATTTCAGCGCCTCGTCCAAACCTTTAATGAACATTCATAGACCTGTATTACTGACATTATAAAAACACCCCAAGACGAGTCGATATTTTACTGTCTTTTAATTACACAGATACGTTTCTCAACACAGACAATAACCTGATTTAGAATGTTAACAGCGTCACATGTCCAACAAAGCGCACAGAGGGTGAGGGGTTCGCAAAAGAGGTTTAAAGAGCATGCAAGAAAAAATAAAACTCTCCTGCCACGGTTCACATCATCTAGAGAATGATAACAGGACTTTAAAAGAGAAAACGGTTTTCTTCAACACACCAACCTTTCCTAGTGAAACAATGCCTTTCCTGTATTGCACAGTACAGTATATAATTGCCCAAATGCATCAAACCAAGCCTGTGAGTGTCTTGACAGTGTTTTGTGTTTTGCTGTTATGACATTTTACTGTTTGTGGAGGTAAATGCAACCTGCTGAGCAGCCGTGTCCGTCTGACAACTCTGTGAGATTTTTACTGCAGTAAAATTAGGTCCCGCTAGTAAGTTAGAACTTTGTTTTTACATTTCTGCTACAGCCGTACTCCATATTCATAAATAAACTGAGTCCTGTTTGAAGATGGGTCATAGTGGTTTAAGATGGTTTAGCTGGTTCCCCAGTCTGACCAGTAAACTTGTCAACAAAACCACCATGACCATAAGCTATGTTTGTCTGTTTGTTTTAGCAGGTCACAACTACACTGTTTAAAATATAGGCGCTAGAAGGGGTTCTGCAAAGTAATGCCATTCAAGAATTATTTTTGGTTCCCCAAAGAACATCTTAGTCAGAGCTTCTCAAAAGAACTATTACCTTATGTTTATAGTCTGTGGAACCTTTAATTCAATACAATGAACCTGTTGTGCAACAGAAAGGTTCTGGATGTTAGTTCTTAATGAAACCATGCATCCTGCAAAGAACCTTTAGGAACCTTTACTTCAAAAGTGTATATTTGAGCTGTTGATTGATTAACCTACAACATCTATATAACCTTAAGAGTATGCTTGTTGAATGTGTAGGGCATCTCTCTCTCTCTCTCTCTCCCAGTATAATGTAATGAATGTAGTGGTTTCCCAACACGGGTCCACTGACCAGACCGAATAACTGAGTCCCGAGACCCACAGATGTGCAGAGAGAATGAGGGCCAAAGAACATCTAATAGTTACAGCACACAGTGAAAGAAACATTCAGTGGTTCCACTATTTGGTTTGATTTTGGTTAGGAACAAGATGGCCAGATACATACACAACTCCTGGACTAGCAGACATGCAGAACTCACGATGAGACTTGGAGAAGTTTGTGTGTCATAACTTTGCCAATGATGTTGTTTTAAAGCTCTGGAGATTCAAGTACGTCTAGCAAAATCATGAATGACTGGTTTATGCGTTCATCCATTTTCCAGATGAATCTTTGAGCAAGGCTGGTTTCATGTGAGAAGCATTTGTAATCATTTGATGCTTTGGATTTAGAGGAACAAGCCCACCGTTGGCTTGGAATAACACTACAGCTTTATTCCTTGTGTGTTAGCTGTCATCTTGTGCTTTGAGTTATTCTGTACACTTTGGTTTATGGACTCAGGTTTCAATGCTTTTCAGTGTTGAAAGAGCTTCTGTGAAAGGTTTCGTGGATGTGCAGTTATGCTTTGGTCTGTGCTTTTCATTGTTTTGGATATTTATTATGGGATGTTTATGTTCATCTATGCTAAACGAAAGTGAAAATATACTCTTCGAAACAATATTTACTCTTCTACGTAATCACAAACGCTTTTAGCTACATGGCGCTATAGCAGAAATTAGCATAACGTTTCTTCTATGGTTGGTAGAATGAAAACAAACATTGTTGGTACTTTTATTGTGAGGTTTAAGTTACAATTGAATTGGATGGAGAAAGACAGGAAGCTACAGCTATAAACATGTCAGCGTTCACTAAAAAAATAATACATCTGTTTTATTGGCACTGACACTTGAAGAAAACTTTGTCAGCCTTGAGTACTGAGGTTTTTTATTGAAGTATAGTAAAGTATGCACATCTGTACTGCACGCTTGGCCAAGTAGCATGTGGCCTAACTTTTCAAACACCTGATCTGTTCTACTGATATGTTTGATTCCACCTGTAAATGACAGGAAAACAACAGCCATGTCAACATGAGTTTTGATTGGCTGGTTAGAATGGTTGTGTGTATTTGCATGTCTGCTAGTGATGTCATTCTCCAAGCACATCAAACTCTCGTGGACTAGTTTACAGGAGGTAGTTAGTGGAGAAAAGAGGATGGCTTTAACTCCTCCTTAAAATGGAGCGAGAGAGAGTGAGATAGACCAGCTTTTTCAGACGTCTGATGTTCTGCTAACTCACCTGTCCAGGACGTATCTGATGTTCTCTGCATGAGTTCACATATTACTTCAGAAATTCACATGTGCATTGTCACACCTCATTCAATTAGAATTAATTGCCTAAGAAACAGCAAAATACAATGAGCAAGCAAAAGCCTTTCAAGTTTGGTCCGTATCAGGGGTACGACATGCGGTCTGTACCTAAATCTCAGGTTAAAATTGAATTAGCAAGCAGAAATTCAGAATCGACCAAAACAAAAGCTGTAAACAGGGGCTCTGTGTGTTAGCCGGTGGACACTAGCATTTCCACTCTGAAGGGTTAATGTTTTATGTAGTTTGTTTAACAAACATGAGCGTTTCGTAGGCAGCTACTGCACGTACAAACACACGACACGGCCGAATAAAGAACGTACAAGCTGAAGGAAACGGATAGCTTTAGATTACATACACAAATCAAAGTGTTAGCTTGATTCTGGTGTGAAGCTCTTGGACCATGAATTATCTACGGTTTGATTTGCTAATCGTATGTGCATGTACTTGTGTTTGTGTGTGCAAATGATAGGTTGGACCACTGCAAAAACGCTTCGGCCCAACGGATGGCAATGTTTCATACAGATTCAAGCAACTTTCCTTCCCAAAAATGTTGGGCTGGGAACTTCTCAAGCTGGGGCGGCATATTAAACGATGGCGTTCACCTCGACGCGCTTACGGCTGAGAAACGCCCTCGGTGTTGTAGACGAGCGGTAATGTAATCCAGATCACACACACTTAACAGGCTGCACACCAAAGTTACAATTGCTTTGATTCAGACAGAAAAGATTCAATGGGGAGAAATTAAATTCTTGACATTATAGTTTAAAGGTTTCTGTTATTTGGCAAACTCATTTTTGGACCTCTTTTAAATACTATGTACATTCACATTAATTTACTGTGGTTATTTTCAGATATATTTATATGTATATTTATATTAATAAGTTACCCTAAGGGCCGTTTTTGAGGTTCCATTCAGTAGCTGAATTCTCGTTTCATATTGCACCTCCAGTCTCTCACTGTCTTACAATGCGAGCGATATAAAATATTCTACATGAGAATTCCCATCATCAATATCCAAACAACAAATCGAACAATAGGTACAACACAGCTTCTCTCCCTTTAGAGTCTTTTTCCGTCCGATGCTTAGCAAAAAACCTAAAAGAAGACAATTTAAAAGTAGCGCTCGTCATTTGGAGTACGCACACACACAAGCTGATATTGAAGACAGAGACATCCAGAAACTTAAAGTAATATCTACAAGCGATGTTTGATCCCTTTGTGAATATCTGCGCAGAGTTTCCATCCGGAGACAAAAGCGACAAACACATAGAGGATGGGGGAGGTAGAGAAAGCGACAGAAAAGAGAACTGAGTCTACGTGGTTCTCGTGAGACGCTACAGTCTTGTCATGCTTTGGAAACGAGGGAACATCGTACAACAAAATGAAACGTCTCAGCAGTCAGAGAGCCAAACAAAAGTGTTTTCCAAGAAAAGGCTCGTGCTTAGTGTTCAATCCATGGAGGTTATCGGCAGTTCTGATGCCAGTTAGAGGCCAATCTGTTCCTTTAAACAAACTCATCCATGGCTCTTCTGTTCTTGTGTCCTTTCTCTCGATAGTGAACCGGTTGACGTGTTGAGTTGCGAGCCTCCAACGTTGAAGGGAAGGATCCGGGCTAAAGCTGGCGTTCCTCAGCCTCTGAGGGGGCAGCACGGCGCTTACGGTGAAGGTTGGAGTATCACCTCATCGTGCTGCTCCTCCACAGCCTGAGGAACTCTGGGATGGCTCCGCTGCTGAAGAGGTGAAGAGTCGTTGCGTTTGGTTACAAGATGAGTGCTTCCTAGTAACTTTGGCAGTGTAATAAAAAGGTTTGGATCACATTTTTCTCACTTAAAATTCATTTGGGTTCACGTCAGTACAGAGAGGTGAGTCTGGTGTAGATTTTCTTGGCTCGCTAGCAAGGTAGTTAACAGGTTTTCAACTTAACGTCATCATTATTATTTATATTGGATTTTTGGAATTTTCTTTTGTTTCAATTAAAGCCAAAAAACGAAACGCTGCAGTGATGCGTCACATCGTGAGGAAGAATCTCTGCGCTGGAAGAGTTTCTGAGGGGCGGTGCGCTCGCGTCCCAAAGTGACGTCAGCCCCTCGACAGCTGCCGGATAGTTAATTCTGAGAAATTCAACCCACATGTTGTTTGTCCTCTCCAAAAATCCCACCTCAGGAAGTGTTCTGAAAACAGTGCCGCCCCTGGAGCACAGAGCACCCCTCACTTAAAGGGTAAGTTATGGAGGCCGTTTCTAATACCATCAGAGTCTTACGTGTTAATAAAATGTACATGTGTAGCTAGAAGTGTTTCCCTGGCTGTCTCGGTGGCGTCCAGTAAATTAGACCCTGCTTGTGTTGAACTAAGCAAAGTAGATCATTTACTCATCGTGAGCGACAGTTTTTAAAGTTTCTGAAGTTTTCATAGGACAGATTAATGTCTTTTTGGAGTTTCTGAGAAAGCTTAAAGTAGCTAAGAAAGCCAGGTCGCTGTAGTTTGTCAAGAGGAGTTTGTGTCTAAGTTCGGTGGACGTTCCTCAGTGTGTTTTGGAGGATGCTGTAGCAGCAGTAGGCGTGGCTGGGCGAGGTTTGGAGGATCGTCGGTCAACGGGACGAGGAATCCATCAGAGTGGGCGTGGCCGGGGTGGTGGAACGGGAAGCGTTGCTGGAGCTCGCTTCCTTGGGGCTGCCGCCACTGCTGCTGGTTTGCGGTCCAGGGGGGTTGCTCTCAGAGTGAGCAGGGGGTACGGTTGAGGTGGTGGATGGCGTCCCGAGCGGAACACCACTGCTGCCTGGCAGACCCTGCAGGCCCTGTCCGCATACGTGATGGTGCTTCTCCCAGTCCTTGTGCTGGCAGAAGGAACCGCAGTAGCGTGCGGTGTTGCAGCCGCTGCACGTCTCGCTGGCCTTGCGACCGCAGTTCCAGCAGCTCTGAGGAAAAGAAGGTGTTAAGGATGGTTTGGTTTGTGGTGTGATTGCAAAACTCTGAAAAATTTGTGTTAAAGGTGCAGTAAGCGATTTCTGGTAGACGTTGTCTTCAGGTCTGCTAGCTGTTAGTCGCTTGTGTTGCGTAGTGTGATTTGATGTTTAAAAATATCAACAACAACTTACAAAATCACTTACTGCACCTTTAATATAAGGCTTAAAATGTTGAGACACGTGTGAACTTACCTCACTAGAGTCTTCCTGCTGGTTGATGACGGTCAGCGCATCCTCAGAAGCTTGTCTCTTAGCCTCCGCCAACGCTCTCTCCATCTTGGAGCGTTCGGCGGAGATCATCTCGTGAGCTTTCCTCTCAGCATCAGACACAGCCTTCTGAAGCTCAGACATGGCCTGTCTCTTCACTTCATTCACTGCTTCTTCTTAACATGATGAGGAACATCAGGAGAAACAGAAAGACAATTAGCCCCCGTGGATCTCTGGCGTTCAACTCAACATCCTTTATTGAGGCACTCAGAGCTTTCATCATGTTTCAGCTCTGCTAACAGATGTACATCATCCAAGATTTAAAACATTCTGTCAGAAAAATAAGCTGTTAATAATTGAGCTGAACAACTGTGGTTACATTTATTTCCAGTGTCGATTGCAGTCGTTTGTTCGCATGTTTGTTCACAAGCTCGTTTATTTCCATAATAATATGTGTCTTAAACTTTCTGTGAACGTTACAAGAATGTGTAAAAATTTTACTCAGAGACTTTTAATTCTGTGATGTTTTTAAAGAATCCCACTAACAAGAATGTTTTTTAAATATGTGTGATGTTTTATATAGGCTGTGTTGAAACAAACAGATGAAATCTCTTTAATATATCTGTAGTTTCTCTCAGACGGCATTGAGACATAATGGAGCGCAAACTGAGAAAGTGTCAGAAAAGTCTCTGGTAATCTCAAGTGTGTCTCATCTAGAGTTTCAGAGGAGATCTCAATGTTGTTTCTGGATCGAATTCTCCTGAAATCAGATTATTTTGTTGGCTGGTATTCTAACTGCATGTCCTCAATTTCCTTAAACTGTGTCTATTTTTATTTCCCCTTAGGGATTCCTGAAGAAACATCTGAGACAAAGTTGAAACATAAGTGAGAAGTTCATCTAGTCTCGTGAGCTGTGCAAGAGAAACCTGTAAACAATTACATTTCCCTCAGGGAGGAGGACTTGTTCTGAAAATGCCATTATTTGTGAGTAAATGTTTTGTGTTTGTACACGTGTGTGTTTTTAGGTCAAGCAGGTGTGAGAGGATGTCGTTTAAAATAGAAATCCTGTAACTCATTAGAGCTTTTTAAGCCGTGTCATTTTTTTTATGCTACCATTTATCACAACCTCTGTAGTTCCCAAATCTAGTGTGCTGCCTATCTAGACAGTATTTTAAGGCGTTGTAGATGTGGCATGTTCTCGGTGAGTGTCAGACAACACAGAGCAAACATTACTTTGCGTTTTAGAATACAGTGTGGTTTAAAAGTCTGAGACTGCTAGTTAAGTTGGTTTTGATTAGCATTTTTATCATTGATTTATTTCAGCATTACAAATGGTGGGAAATGTTAAATTGAAAATTTAACTTTGTCTATTAACAGACATTTTCCACAAAAGCTTAAATTCTAAATCATTATTATAAACTTTATAATGTACTTGATTTTTGTTCTTTTTTTTACCCAGAAAAAGGTTTTTACCAGTGGATCTCTGCTTTAAATGAGCTTTAGTGTGGTCTTAGATGTTTGCACTTCTCTGTGCTGTTAGAAAAGCCAATGTCACAATAGTACCGTTACAACCCGCGATCTGTCAAATCTGTCATGCGTTTGTCATGAGGACTCGCTGCCTATGTAGAGCGTTTTAAATCTGTCACTTCTGAGGTTGAGTTTCTGTAGACATCACTATGTAGGCAGCAGGCAGCTTGATGGCTTTTGAAACAGAGCCGCTGTGTTGTGGGTTGTAGTGTAGACGGCCCGTTTATGATTTCACAATCTGTCAGGATGTTATGAGTTCTGTGAATGCATGTCTCTTGCTGCAGGGGGTAGATACACACACACACTCAAACGGCACATTTTTCATATGTCTTGGCTCTGCAGTCTTTGCCCCATAGTGTGTTTACTCTAGACAGTTGGTTGTGAGCAGCCTGGTCATAAATATCTGTCATAACGCACCCTCCATTCAATTCTCCATAGACGTCTGCCTCGGGCTACTGACTGTGTGTGTGTGTGTGTTTTCAAATCTACATCACTACTGTCTCAGCTGGAAAGCTAGTTAGTATTCAGTTTGTTCTCTCTGCACCTCCCACACACACACACACACACACACACACACTCCTCATTTTAACATCCTGTCTCTGTTTCATTCTCCGCTGCTTCTCTTTTCTCTTCATCTTTTTGGTTCTCATATTTTTCCTCCATATCTTTGAAAACATTAGACTGCTTAATCAGACTCAGAACATGTGCCGCTAAAATTACTTTGCAAATTTAATTAATTTTTATCAAGGAGACTTGGGAGCAGATGCTAAAGCAATTGGCACATAATGGAAAAAACGGGGCGGCAATATTAATGTTTTAATCCCACCGGGATCCTTTAGCATTTAAGATTCTTTTCTCTGTCATTGTTTTGCTTTATTCTGACAGTTTCTGGTTTCACCTGACTGACATAAAAGCCACACTCTCGTAGGTAGAAATAAACATAAATGAGATTTTATAAACTCACTCCTGATGCTGAATAGGACACAAGATGTACACATTTTACTAATTCTGATTCTTGTCAGAATTTTTACTGGACTGTAAAACTTCTACTTACGAGGAACTTGTTTGTTCTGTTGATACTTTTTAAATGTTTTTACCAAGTAAATTTAGCCTTAAGGTTTTTGTGTTTGAATTTGAACCTTGTTCTAGCACAGTGTTTAAATGAATAAATTCATAAAAATGAATAAAGCAATGAAAGGTTTAAATCTCTTGTACCTGTAGTGTTTCAGAAAAGGGGGTCAGAGAAGACAGGTGTGTGTGATGGGTGTGTTGCGGGTGCAGTTACTCACCCTGCTTGTTTTGTAGTTGCTTTAGTGCAGGTGAGAGAGAGACGCTTGTGGCACCTGCATGAGAAACAGCTGCAGTTAAAAAGGCTTTTCGTTCAGAGTGAAAATGCAGCAGTGTGTTGCAGACAACAGCAGCTTCTTCTGCCATTATAAATGAGAAACGCTGTATTGATTTTACTGTAACCTTACGGGTGGTGGTCATGCTTAATAAGTGCCCTTTGACCTTTAACCTCTGGGCATGTGGCACCACCTGCACTCCGGCTGACCTCATCAGTATTGTGTGTGACCTACGTGGTACAAAGGACAACCGGGTGTATGTACAACCCCCACCCTCACCCCCGTATCTACCTGCAGTCATAAAAACACACATTTATAAAGAAAAATCCAGCCCTGCCTTTTGTTGCTCCTCATGCCTCATGTCTCTCTCTCTCTCTCTCCAGGCAGGGTCGCATTTTGGCCCTACCTGCGCTGCTCTGCTGTTGACTGCTGCAGTTACCGCATTCTCACCGCAGTTTTAACTGCAGTTGTCTTTCATGTGACAGATGGTGTCTCTTAATACTAGTGATATTTAGCGGTTTCTCTCACTGCATGCATAACTGCAGCTGCATGGCCCTGCAGGCCAGTGTGTGTATTTGTCTCACTGCATGCAGAACTACAGCTGCGGGCCAGTGTGTGTATGTGTGTGTGTTTACTTAACCATATAAGGGAACACCTTTGTACCCAAAGGTCAGCAGAACCTGACAAATCTAAGCAAAACCTCTTTTTTTAGAAAAAAAAGAGGTTTTGTAAAAGTACAGTAAAAAAATACATTGTAAAAATGTTTTGTCAAAGTTTTGTAAAGTTCTCTGTTAGGGTTAAAGTGTGGGTTAGATTTGAGTGTTTCCATGAATGTTTCTGTTTAGAGAGTGTGTGTGTGTGGGTCCACTGTCCAAATGCACTTACCCGCCTTCCTTCGAATCTCCTCGGCCATGTAACCTGGCCGCCAATGCAGGAAATCTCCATGAATTTCTGTAGAAAGAGTTGAAGAAGAACTGCACTGATTATACATCCTCTATCTCAGACAACAACTAAACAACTCAACCAGAATCATCAGCTATCAGTTTCGTAACTCAACGTTGTGTGACAGTCAGCGGTGAGGGTAGTTATGGTCATTGGCTTAAAAGCAGGTTAGGCAATTTTGTTTTATTTATCAAAAAACCTTTTCTGTTTTTTTCCCATGCTGGTTAAAAGTCTCTTTACATCTGATAACAATCACCAAGTAAAATGGTTTTAATATATTTATGTTAACGTATTTTCAGGACCATAAAATGTTTACCAAGTTGCCAACCCTACCTTTAATTACAGGTTTAACTGGTACTAAATCCAGAATTCATGTTTTGGAACCTCGTTTTGAATCAAATAAAAAAAATTCCCCAGTGAATTTATTTCCCATGTTGGCTGATCACCATTTCGAATTTCGCAGATGTGTGTGAGGCATGCGGCGTGCCGAGCATCTGCGCCCGCAAATGCGTCCGCAGCGGTGCATGTACCTATCGGCTGTGTGTCGCTGCTGTTAGGAGTGTTGGAGGAGGAAGAGTTGTGGTGGGGAGGAAGAGGAGGAGGCCGCTGGGCGGAGCTCCCACCTTTTTTCATATCCTCCACGTCGCTATAGCGACGGATCCAGTGGTTCATCTCCTCTCGATCGGCCTCCTGACAGCGGCGCAGGACGGTGAGGGAACGACGTGTCTTTTCCACCATGTCCATGATGCAGTTCAGCAACTACAGTGAGAAACGAGGTGGGAAACCGTTGAGAACATTCTACCGCAACATCATCACACACTCCAGAGGGAAATGTGTAAGCAGGCCAAAACAGATGCTATTATTTTTAAATTGCAGGGCTGATGGATTAGAGATATTTACACACTTGGGGGTGTCGGGGGGGCTAAGCAAGGCTACATTTACCGGATAGAAAAACAATTATCTGTATAAAAATAACAAAAAAGCACTGGAAAGATACAACAAGTGTGTGTGTGTGTGTGTGTGTGTGTGTGTGTGTGTGTGTGTGACAGAGAGAGAGAGCCAGTGGCGCAGTGATCGGTTGACTGGTTAAACAGTACAGCAACAATAGCCGTGCAACAGCTGTGCTGCCAGTGGGAGAAGCCAAAACTATTCACCCCCCAAACTCCTCTCCATCTTTCTATAGGCTCTCTCTCTCTCTCTCTCTCCTCTGTCTTTCTCCTCCATCTTCACCCCCTCCATAACAACCCCTCCCACCGCTGTGATGTCATTGCTCTGTGAGTTGTGTGTGTGTGTTTCAGGTTTGGATGAGCTCCAGCAGAGAAAACTTCTCCAGCAGGTTCCTCACTCCATCTGCTGACTGTATTCTGAGTCTGTGTGTGGTGAAGGTACAGCTGAGATGATGGACCTGGAGGTTCCTGCATCTACATGCTTTTCTACCTGGTCATTCACGGGCATTAACTTATCTAGACGGGTTAATCAGGTGAACTAGCAGGTCTGGTTTTGGTTGCAATGGTCAAGCTGGTTAAAGCTTCCCTCACAAATGGTCATGTGACATTTTCAGCGAGGTTAGCTGGTGTGTATGTATGAAAGATGATAAAATAACGAAACGTCAGGACACACGTACGTTATCTAGATGTTTCCATTCCTCGGCCCACTCGCGGTCCGTCAGCCGGTGATCAATCACTTCCTCCTGACGCGCTCCATGCACGGCTGCAGCACACGCGCAGCAGACAGTTAGCACACGCAACACAAGCTATAATCATGTCATTCTCTTCAATACCTCACACAACAAGATTAAACATTTCTTCTGTAATATCCAACAAACCTTTAAAAAACTTCACATGAGACTCAAGACATAAAATCTTGTCTGAGGTATTCAACAGAATTTTGTGACGTTTATACTTCAAACATTCACTTAAAAATGGTCATTCGTAAGAAAAATACAACTCAACAGACAACTTTACAAACGTGTGAGGCTGTTTTTTTGTCAGTATATATTTGATGAATTACATTGACTGATCATACGTTGGTCTGTTTTTGATTTATATATTTTATATACTGATTTTTCTCTGTATATATTATAAATATTAGATTTATAGTTTCTGTCACAATCAACAGGAAATGTATTTGTGCTTTTGTTTAATGCTTAACAATAATTATAATAATAATAATGACACATTTGTCAGCATCTGGATTATAAATATTACAAAATATTTTCAGTCTGGTGAATAACTGACTCTATGTACCGTGTTTAAATCCCTGTAATGTACAGCCTTCAGTGCATTATAATGTATGTGAGCACAGACCTGTCTGTCTGTGGCGGTCCCGGATGTCTCTGTGCTCTGCCTGTCTGTAGGCATCTCTGAATTGGTGGGCAAGGGCCATGTCCTCCAGCCGGAAGTGCTGCGGGGCAGGAGGGATGGGGTGGGGCAGGCCGTTGGGCGGGTGGGTGGACAGGCCGTTGGGCGGAGGGTGGGCCGGCACACCGCTGCTTGGGCTGAACCTCTGATTGGGGCTCACGGTACACGGCCGCTTGGCCAGATGTTCCGGGTGCAAGCCGTCTCTGTCACTGTCTTTGGTCCTGATTGAGAAACATCAAGAGAGCTTTAGGTGGAAAGAAAGGCATTGGTTTTGCATGCTAGTCGTCTAATCCATCCCTCCCACCCACTGCCTCACTCATGTGTCCAAATGTTGAGGCCAGCTGTGAGCCATATGTGGACTCCAGTCTTTCTGTACCGCGCCAGAGTTAAATCCCAACCTCTTAATATTTCTCTTTCTTACTCCTACTTTCCTCCGAGCTGCTGTACTGAGAGATCTGCTCCCTTTGGCAGATGTTCAGTGACACTGGCGTTTTGGAGCCATCTGGCCGGCCTGCGTTTCAGTGTTGATAATAATCTGTTTAGCTGAGCGCCACAGCCACGAATTCAGGTCGAAAGCTTCTCTGCCCTACGCCAGCACCGCATGAACTTCACAAGCTTGTTTTCTTATGCTACAGAGTTAAGGGCACTCGGCACAGACATCTGAATCTGGCTGCTCGAACGACACCCCGTCACGACCGTCTGCGCAGCCACCCCCCAAAACCTTCCATCAGCCTTTAGCTGCCTTTCTGTGACTGTGGACAGATATCCCACAATTCACAGCAACAGCTGGTTCTCCTGCTGCGATTCGGTAAGCCTCAAAGATGGAGGTGGATGGATTACTGTAAGAGATTGCCCATTGCTCTACCACCCCACCCACACTGTTTATCTCTCTCTCTCTCTCTCTCTCTCCCTCTCTCTCTTTCCCTCCCCCAGATCAGTTCAAGCAGAGGTTCAGTTCGATCACCATCTGGACACATCTGTCATATGTGACATATGGGCAGCTACAGTACCAGGACACTAATAGGAGACAGTGTGCATGAGAAAACAGAAGAAAAACACATTGGTATGTTTGTGCTTCAAATCCCATCATTCATTTGTACTGATTCTCTAAAGCATAATGTCACCTACAAATTTAGGTTGCAAAAACATTTCCAGAATGTTTCCATTAGTAACAAAAACATGAAAAATGTTATTTTGACAAGAGCAATGTTCAAAACAATCAGTGTTTTTGATTTATTAACATTATAGCTTGTTATAAGAATTTATATGGCTTTTAATTTATATGACATTTGTAAAATGTTCCACTAACTACCTGGGAATAGTTTCTGAGAGGATTTATACTGTTAAAAACAATTTGACTAATGTTAAGTTTGTAAATTTGTACTAGTAGTATTTAGTTAGTATTAGTAGTAATTAGTACTATTGTACTAATGAGTGTTTCTGAAAACGTTTATTGATCATTATATTTTATATTATAAAGAATCTGTGCAGATATAAAGCAGGAAACACAGTGTGTTTTGATTACAATAGTTTATAAATAATGTTGTAATAATTCTGATCAAACTTTCAAAAAACAGGCTGTAGTCACTGTCACCGCGCTGTAGAAAATGAGCTCTTAATGAGTTTTTAATGAGTTTTTTGTTTTCAGTTAAAAATATAAAAAAAACACATTTGAAACAAAATAAGTTCATTTGCAAAGTAACTCCAGTTAAATATCTAAACTTTTTTTTGGAGAATCTTTTGAATATGAGTTTATATTTTGTCTTATTGCGCTGACACATTTTTAGTTGTTTTCTGTTTTAACACATAAAACAATAAAAAAAACCTATAAGACTATATATGAGAAATATCTTATGCAGGGTTGCTTCTCAGGTAAACTTCTATCTTATTTGGCAAAAATGTTCAGTTCACGGTTATCTTGAGAGCAGTAAAGCGGTTTGACTTCAGTTATCTGTTCACACAGATGAAACTGAATCCGTTACTGTCACATGATCAAAAACTGGGCGCCAATGGCATGTATATGTTCTGTGTGAACTTTAAACTTGTTTTGTCTCTTTTCTCCACCGCCAGCTGGAACCACCTGGCTGAAATGTCACCTGCGATGTCTCCTCTTGTGTGGCCTAACTTTTCTAAGCCCTCCACTCTTTACGCTTGAGTGTGTGTGTGCGTTTCAAAGCCAGACAGAAGTATCGCTCAGGGCAAGGTTGTGTTGACATTCACTGTAGCTGTCTGCATTCTTGTCGTGTGCTTGACATTGTTGATATTTATGACTGAAGGTGTATATCATAGAAATGGTACACAGAGAGACACGGCGTGTACCTGTCCGGCGTGCGTCTCTTGCCGTGTTCGTTGAGCTCCAGCATGATCTCAGAGGAGTCCAGGGGGGAGCTGGCGTTGGCGTCCAGCAGAAGCTGCTCGTGCTGGGCCAGGTACTGCGCTGGGGTCTGCTTGGCCATCCGAGCACAGTGGAGAAGCTCCCTCTGCAGGAGGGGCAAGTTAGCCTGAGAGAGAGAAAGAGAGAGAGAGAGGAAAAGAGTATTTTTATACTGGTTATACTGGTTTCCCAGCATGCCTTATCTGGTAAAGTTGAGTCTAGTGGATTATGCTAGTTAAGCATGGTGGCTTCATGGTGTTTTGTACTGATTTTCTTTCGGTATAGCTTTTATTAAGAAACTCTGTTTTATATTGGTTAGCGTTGGCCTAACACGTAATTTAGTTCTTGTTTAACTTGGGTAATGAAGCCTGTTGAAAACATGGTGCGCTGTGACCATCTGTACCGTGTCTGAACTTCAGCAGGTTTGAGGAGATGAGATAGAACAGACGAGTTCTCCAGCCTCAGTGTTCACATGAGGTCTGCAGCAGCAGGACTGAACCGTCTCTCAGTCTATTTTTCTCTCTGGCTGTCAGCTTAACACTGGCCAGCTGCTGATGATACAGATGTGAAGTATCAACACTCTTTAACGCTCCTGACAGCGGCCTGAGAGCAGCGACTGGAAGCCACGGGCCCTGGAGCTTAGCCTTCAATAAAACACTCACACTGAGATATGCAGTTATGTGTTCTGTATATCTCACCCATACACTTCCATGTCAAACATCTCCTTCTGCTGTGCTGCTGTGAGTGGATGTATTTGTCTTTCTTTGTCACCTCTCTAACTAATAATTCAGATTGTAAGAAGGCTGTAGGAACTATTAACTAACAAAACATTAAAAATGTTATTTTGAAAGTTCCAGGAACATTCAGTGTTCAGTTGTTGTATTAACATTATTGCTCGGGTATAAGAACAAAATTCTGTAACATCTTTAACGTTTCACTACCAACGTAATAATGTTTTTAATATATATAGCATTAAAAACACTCTACTAACGTTATGGCAACATTTTTTGATAACTTTAGGACCTTTAAGGGAATGTTAGCCAATGTTCTGAGAACTGTAAACTGGTTTTGTGAAGTTTGCTGTGAGTTTGAGGTGTGGATGTGTCTGAAATCACTCACACTGTGACGGCTAGTTTTTGGCTTCTCTGGTACTAGAACATTCTTTCTGCATCCTTTACTGACTGGAAGAGTAAACTTGTACTCGCTCTCATTTATGTTATTGTAGCACTGAAGCACTTTGTGAGAACTGGCTTGTATTTTTGCCAACGCAGAGACACTTGAGCGTTAGTGAAGGGCTTCACTTTCTCTTCAGTCAGTGCCAACCGTAACTGAGGCAAATATCTGCAATATCGCCATTAAATGAAACGTCTTTCATTTCTGAGGGTAAACTGGGTGTTTAAATTCATAACGTTATATTCTGAAAGAATTATCTGTAAAGTTGAACAGAAACGAGAGGGAAACATTTAACCTGTTTTAGTGCCTCTTAAGTTACACGCTCAAGTTTTACACATGCTAGTTTTTGTAAAACACTTCAGAGGAACATCTGAGGATCTAAGCTCTCAACACAACCCCAGTTTAAAGAGTATTTTCATGAAGGAATTCATTTCCAGTCATGTCCATGGATTATTACTTCACGTGAGTATGTCTAATATTAATCCTGCAATTTTAATATACAACATTATTAATGAATAAAAATGAGTTTTGTGTTTGTCCATCTGTGGATGATGTTTCTCCACCTCTACAGTGTGTGTTTCAGTTGTGTGTGGAGACAACAGCATCAGAAGCTCATCAGTCAGTCCAACATCTGCCAGAGAATCTTCTCTGGCCCACAGCACTCTGGGTAAACACACACTCTGGGTGCCAGTTTTAATGAATCACCAATGATGGCCATATGGAGTATGAGATGAGTACAGCCCAGCTGGGGGCGGAGCTTAATCAGACAGACTTTAAACATATATACACACACACACTGTTGTGTTAAAGCACATAGCTGCAGTTAGAGAAATACACAGCTCATCTGTGTGTGTGTGTGTGTGTGTGTGTGTGTGTGTGCTGGCCAGCATCCAGTTCTCTCTCTCTGTTTGTCACTTCGCTTGTCTGTCTCAGAACCCCCCCTCCACACCTTCCCATATGGTGCACCATAAGGAAGATCTCCTTGAACAGACACCACGAGACTTTAGGATCTCTGGTGCAGTACTCGCAGCCTCAGACAGCACACCCACGAATCGCAGAGCATCTAATGCATACTGAACACAAACACGTCAAGAGCTTTCACAAACGACAAGCTCTGATTTGATTGGGAGTTGGGGTGCACAGTTTTTTTAAAGTCTCTTGATCCTGATGGTAAATTTATATGAATGTAATTTAGTCGACTGGAAACTAAGTTATTGTTGCATGTCCACAATGAGCATCTAAAGTAGAAACTAGCTCTGTTTCCTTAGATCAGATTTTTGAAAAATTGTGCAGAATAATAATTTGTGTGTTTTGTTAGTAACATGTCAAAGGGAATCTTTAGGAAAAGCCTGCATATTTCTTTTTGCTTATCAGATAATAACCGAGTTTTACCTGATTATTAAATTCTAAAATGTGAAATTTTAGTCACATGTCAGTCAGATGGTCAACACAGGTTGTTTTGTATAGAACAGGATGCTGTGTGACGCTGAATTCATGCTCAGAGTCTAAAGTCTACTGGCAAAAAAGAAGTGTGTGTTTTTGTGTGTGTGTTTGTGTATGAGTGTGTGTGTTCTTACCCTGAGGAATGGGATGACAAACGGCCGCAGAGGAAAGTTTGTGGCTTCCTGAAGTTTGGAGTGAAACTCTTCAATGGTTAGAGTTGAATTCTGGTAGGACAGAGTTTTTGGTAGAACAATCAAACGTAGAACTTCAACAAGATAAACAAACAGCGAGGAGCTCATGAGCAGGAACAAGCACTCACCACCAGCCCGAGAACCAGGCTGCGGACACGTTCTCCAATCTCAGGTGAGATGTCATTGCCAAACTGCTGCAGGGTGGTGAGAAACCTCTTCAGCTTACAGAGCTGACGGGCTCCGCACGCGGGGGGTAGCTGCTGGGTGGGCAGGGAGGCGGTGGAGGAGGTGGCCGGCCCGTTGCTGAAGCCATTTGGGGTAGACGGAGCTCCGTTCAGCGCCGTAGGAGAATGACTGCTCCCGTTCAGCACTGTGGAAACAGGGCCGGAGTTTGTGTTAGCATTGTTTATCTCACGCCTGACGCCTTTGTTCTGCGTTTTCTCCATATCAGTCCTGGGAAGAGTCCGCCAGGGCGCTCCGGTGTGGCATGAAGACGGCACATGCATTCCGAGAACGGCCAGAGAACACACGGAAACTACGGACAGACCAGGACCGTAACGCAGCGATCTGGTCTGTACTCCACGTCTCATTCTCTTCTGAGCAAATGTACGGTGAACTAGACCATCAGCTACCTCTCTCTCTCTCTCGCTCACTGTCTATCGCCACGACATACACACATGCCTCCCACCCGCTCTGTTGCTCTGTACTGCTCACCCACTCACTCACCGAGATACAACTATAAGAGGAACATGTTAAAGAGATCCCAAAAATAGCCCCCTGGCCCGGGTTACTTTTATTCCGACAGCAGGTGTGTGTCTAAATCGGGCTGTGCACATGTCTACCAGCTGAAAGTACAATTTTGCGGCTTTCGCAGTCCAGGCTTTCCTATCCACACATCTCTACTTCTGCATCTCATCTTCTCTTTCTTTTCTCCTGACGGTAAAAAAAAAGCCCTCCATCCGGCATGACGTCTGCAGAGAAAACCCCGACCACCACAGATAAACAAACACTGGGTCAGTAGGGGACGCAGCGTGAGGGCTTACAGTTATGACCCACAATCCCCTGGGGCATCGGGAGGCGTGTGATTGTGCAATCGTGTCTCTGAGGGCAGCTAGTCTTCAGGTTCTCACTGAAGGTTGTGTGTTTGTGTGTGTGTGTGCCGGGCTTCATGTTGCAGAACTGACTTGTTCATTTCTTTCTTGTCCCTATTTATCTCTCCATTCCAGGCGGAACACATGTGGGCTTACCATGTGACCCGCACACTTGTGCTCTGGTTTTAGAGTGGCAAGCAGGCTACGGTACGAACCACACGACAGGTGAAACAACAAGACCCTTCATTGCTATATAGGGTAGCGAGAGCTGCCAAACCCGGACGCGGCCCGCGAATCCCCCCGCAGGAGGTAAACAAATCTCTCGTCATGAACCGCGAGCGCTTGCACACTCAGACAATAGCTGGAGCTACAAACACAAACACTGCAACACACTTGATCATGTTACAAGGGCATTCTGCACTATAGAACACCGTGATGGTGACAGTGTTGAAGATTTAAGCAGTTAAATTGTTTGGTGCCTCGTTGGTTCTGTGTTAACATGTTCATAAAATGTCTGTGTGTGTGTGTCTGTGTGTATGTTTACTTGACCATATGTTAGGGACAAATTTGTATTAAAATTCAGTGAAACCTGACAAATCTGAGCAAAACCATATTTTGGGGACGTCTTCATTTGTATAAATGCTATAAAATATAGTAGTTTGTTTTAATTGTAAAAATGCAGAATGATTTTTAAGCGTTTATAAGTAGCTGTGTATAAAAACCAATAGAAGTCTATAGAATTTGCTCTCTACTAAAGTTTCTGTGCATCAGTGCTAAGAATACAAAGTGTATTTGTGTCATATTGTGAAGTGAGGCTTGCATAGCTAGAAATATTTACAATCATGTACATTACACACACACACACACACACACACAGAAAAATATCATCACTGCTCACATAGATTGTTTTGATGTGTTATGCATTCTGCAAGTTCACCCATATGTGTGTGTGTTTACCAGGAGCACTTACTTGTTGTGGGTGTGAAAGATGCGTTGCGATTGGCTGCTTGGCTGACAGCAGGAGGTGGAGGTGGCATTGTGGGCGGAGTCGACCTGGGCTGGGTTTTGACATCAGCAGGTGAATCTGGCATCGTTTCAGACGTCTGTGCTGTGCTACCTGCGCCAGAGATACAGGCAGCGTGTTAGATCAGACATTACCAAACATAGCTCTCATTTAAAGCTGCTTTGACACTAAGTGCTACAGAAACAAATGTGTGCTGAGGTAAACTTTACTCATAGGTAGGGATCTGAATAAATGCCATACATCCAAACAATTATGCAACCTTTTGCGCTGCTAACACATCATTTGTTCAGGTAGAGGAACACTTGATGTAGGTGTGCATGATGCGTTGTGATTGGTTGCTGGGCTGTCAAACTAGCGAGTCAATAAATTTCAGCATGTAGCTTGTCTCGTACCATGTGTGCTACGAACATAAACGATACTAGCTGTTGGAGAGAGGTGTACTATTACTTAACCAGGTGAATCGACTTATGGGTTTTGCTTTGCTAATTTAGCCATAATGAACTGATAGCTAGTAGAGGGATGACAGGCGTTGATGAACCACCAGGCCGTGACTTTAACCAAAACATCCTTCTATTCTTGATGTCGGTTATTGCCGGCACTTGTTCAAACTATATCATGTTTGAGGCATATGTTGCATGTTGTTCGCGGCGCTGGATCGAGCGCGTGACATTCTTTTCCCAGCCGTTCCTCTTTGGCGAATCGTTCAGACAGAGTTATAATATTTCATAGCAGTAAATCTGCGCGGTCTTCGCTGATGGAGATAAAGTGCAGCTTTGGCAGGCCGTGGCGGAGGGTAAATGTCACCGCTGTTGAAAACATCCAGTCACACCTGTTCCTCCACTCAGCTGCTACTGACGGGATCCCGCTGGCCCCCGTCACCCTGACATCTCCCGTCAGCGTCCTCAACCCCCTCGCCCGATCTCCGCCTGCTGTCCGCCCGTATCTGTCGAACGGGTGGGCATTTGACAGTCAGACACAAGTGCGGTGGGATCTGCTGCTGTCCATCATGCTCTGCACACTTCGGTCGACTGTGTTCACACACAGATTCAGCGCCGCTTCGCTACGGTAACCAAACATGGCAAGATGTTTCTCACTCTCGTCTGTTCAGCGCTAGTCACATGATGGTGCCTTTGTGCATCCAGCGCTAGCATGTCTGATAGTTGTTACGCTGACGTTTGAGGCTCTCAGCACTTAGAATGTCACCTGCTTTCTTGCAGAATAGTGAAATGTGTTTTAAATCTGCAATCCGTAACTGTTTAAAGCATAAAATTGCAGGTAACTTTACCTATGTTAAAGTCAAATGAAGCCAAGCTAACATTTCCCAGAAAATCTGATTACGAATCGTTATTATAAACTTATGAGGAGATTGTGTTAAATACTTTGTTAAATGCAGTGTCTGATCACTGCAGCATGTGTCCGTTAGGGGGTCAGACAGGTACTCCCGTCCCCAAGACATGCTGGGGGGTAGAAGTTGCATGACTTGTCACTTTTGCTTCTGTTGTGTCTGTTTCTAACATGCATATCTCTTTTTGTTTTTATTAAAGGAGAGAAACCCTGACACACAGCACTGAAACACCTTCTGCTCCTCAGGGTCCTCAGCGTGTTACAGCGGCCCTCTAAACCACAAGCGGCCCGTTCCCTGTCACTCTGCAGCTGTCACCCCTCTAAGGTCGAGAACCAATTATCTGGCTGTTAGTAATTTGGCTGTGACCCTGTATGTTCAGTTATTTTTGCACATGGCATCTGGGCCGGGCGAGGGCTTTAGCCGAACATGGTGTGGGCTGCCGGCCCCTGCACACGGTTCGAGTGTTTCAGGAGCTCTGACTGACTGAAGGTGACAGCGCAGAGACATGCAGGCGACTGATCCGCAGAGAGTGACAGCGGAGACAAGAGGCGCCTGACAGAGAGCTGCTGTTCAACACATGCTTTTGTACGGCCACACACACACACACGCATATATCACATTTTTAGCTTATGGTCATTTTCAAGTATCTTCAAGCATTGTGCAAAAAAATGGCAACTTACAATTACAATAAAATACACATGCATCAAAATCATATGCATGCATATTGTCATCACTTTACACTGGTACATCAATGTTAATTTTATTTAAGTGTTAATACAACATGTGGAATTGTTTAAAAACATTAGCACAGCATTAACCGTAATATAGCAATTAAAACATACTGCAGAGCGATATTGTAAACAGAGAAAGATCAACTGCATGTTGTGCCTTGAGCAATAAACATAACAGGGTATTAGGGCTAAAGCCACACTGACTGAAATAGGCTGTGGCTGGCCTGCAGTGTGGAGTTAACGCTCTGTGTCACATGTACACAGGTAGATCTTAACACAAACCGTGACTGTCCATCTGTCTCTCGCCTCAGCAGCTCAGACACGCTGAGGAACCGTTAAACAAAGAACCGGTTCTCAGACACCTGAGGTAACGTCACAGTTAGCAGTTTTAATGTTATTTTCAATGTTCTAGGAATGTTCAGAACGTCCAATTTTGACACTGTATTAAATGTTACTCAAACATTTTAGTAATGTTTTTAAAACATTAAACTAACAAACTCTATTTATATTTAATGTTGCTTTGTTCTGAGAATGTTCACTGTTAGCTGAGATGAAACATGCGGCTTTTATTTCATAACAGTAAGCTTTGAAGCTCATACGCTAGCGTACCAGCTAGCAAAAATTGACAAACTAAACTTTTAGCAGATCAAACTTTCGCTTTTGGCCAAAAATGTGAATCTTATTTTGTTGGTGTGTACAAAGTTCACTTGAAAACTCCCGAAAGCATTTTTCATTTCCAAAACTTTCATCAGAATGTTACGACTGTCATGTCTGTTTATTGGTTTCAGGCATAATCAGTGTGTATCAGTGATGTTAGATTGGTCACATGTGGTCGATTTATCAGCCTACAGTCAAGATAATGAGTAAAATCAGTCCCTATTGTTCTGAAGTTTGTGTCATTCAGAGAGCTTTTCTTTTTAAGGTGATCACACATGACATCATGTGTTATTGTGTATAAGTGGTTCATTTTTCTCTGAGGTTGTAAATGGAAAGTTAGATAATCAGGCAACAGAATGTTTTGTAAGCTTAAAGGCAAATAAAATCCATTTCCTTCCAAAGCTGCTGTTTAAAAATGTCCTGACAGAAAAACAGGCCATAATCAGTACTTCTAATTTGCCCTTTGAGAAGCCTCCCTCTCTCTCTCTTTCTCTTTTCACATGTGTTCCCAGGAGGTTCTGGAAGTCGCCATGACCCGACTGCCACGGCATGAACTCCTGAATGCTGGGAAAGTGAGGAACACGGGTGAGAGAGAGACACTGTGTCTGTATCCACTGTGGGATTACAAATATCTGATTAATCTGACCAGCTAAAGGACGGACACACACACAGGGCAATGGATTTCACTTTTAATACATTAGAAAGTCCACGCATGACCCCTGCGGTGGCCATCTGCGCATCCATAAGGCCCAAAGACGGGAGGATGTGGCGCGGCAGAGAATCAGTAAGAATTATGGGACACAAAATGAATCAGAGAAGCCGTGGTTCTCTCCACCCTGTTCCTCACAGCCTGAGCATCTGTTAACCCACAACCAAATGATCACATCTGCCCACTGCTGTGCATTAACCCGCTTTAACATCTCAGTCCATTCACTGAAACAGCTTTGATTAGCATTGATAAGCGCACTAAACGCACTAAACTCTCAGAAACAGAGACTGAGAAATTCACAGAAATAGGAAAAATAATACCTGAGTGAGTGACAAGTTGAGATCTCAACAACGTTTCACACTGTGCTCAGGTTGCACACAGAAAGTCTGGGTTTTCAGCTTCAAGTCAAACATTGCTTGATATATTTCCTCCATACTTTTGATGATTTTATTGCTGTGTAGTATTACTGTATGTCAACAATTTGTGTCTCATTTGTGCCTTTTTGTATTTCTCCAAAGGAATTTTAGGAGAAACATCTGAGATGAAGATGATCTGAATGTTGAATCCCCAGAGCTATGAAAGACCAACCGCAGAGCAATAACTGTTCACTTTACCTTTGAAAACCAGAGCGAACGCGCCCACGAGTTATTCAATCGTATCATATCAGACAGAGGAACCATAGTGAAAGATCAATAAACCAGACAGATGCCATAATCAGACCTCCTGCTGTTGAGTGACTGGATGTTTGATGACGTTAAAGCGTCTGTCTCTTCAGCTCTGACCCTGTGCTGATGTCTGGAGGAAACTAACCTGACCCATCTGCTCTATAATCAGACTGAAAAAATGTGCCGCAGAAATGCTCCAGTTTGTAATTCCACAGCTTTTTTGGAACCTTTGGAGATCAGACATTCGCTTTCAGTAAAAGATCCAAACACACAAGAATCTATCATATGATGACAAGGCCAGAATGCAGCCTTCTGTGATTTGCTCTATCTTTGTGAGGTGTGTGTGTATGTGTTTGTGTGTCATCACCACTGCATTCATATAACAACAAGAAGCTTGTGGTATGTCATTTTCATTGATCATTCATCAATATTGGCTCATCGGTTCAATGTTTTTTATTGTCATTTAAAAAAATTATAATTTTAAAATGTTCTTTACAGGTAAACATGTCTCTCTCTCTCTCTGTCTTTCTCTCTCTGTCTCTCTCTCTCTGTCACATGACTTTATTTCCCTGTCCTGCATCAACCCCCCCACTGTAATTCCCCAAGTCTGTAGGAATGCTGTTGTTTTTAATTTCTCCCAGCTGCTCTGGCTGTGTGCCCGACCGCCTGCCTCCCCACATCTGCTCCTCATCAGACTGCTGCAGAGAGAGGCCTCTCATCAAAACAGCAGGATTACAGCCCTCAAACCCGGGACGGCATTTTAAGACCCATCCGCCCGCTGTCCCGTTCCCCAGCCCCGCTCATCGCCGGCCAAAGATGGGCCGTCCGAAACCTCCACCCTGAGGAAATGAAATCGCTGCGGGGGTCTGATCTGAGAGGACGGTATCGCAAGACCAGCAACGCCAAACAAACCTTGTGTGCCAGTATGGGAAGCGTCTTATTGGGCTGAGGTGAGTTTTAGCTTGGTTTCAAACCCAGGGGAACCGCCCACCGAGACAGCAGACATGAAGCAGATGTGCATGATGTTTCACATGGTAGGCAGCAATGTTATGCTGCTTTCTAAGATACCTTATTCTAACCAAAATCTAGGGCTGCATCGCAGATATCCCAGAATGCATTGCCACAAGTTTAGTCAATTAACATAGTAAAAAACCAAATGTAGGGACTATGTAGGTCATAGACAGTAGGGCAGTTAACTAGAGTAAACCTGTCTGAACCTGATTGGCCAGTTTATATCATGTGGAGAAGACCTTATCTCACCCTTATTTTCAGCAGTGTAAATCACACACACGTGTGAAACAGTGTGAGGCTGAGCACGCGCCTTCAGCTGGGCAAATATGAGTTTGGAGAAAACAAACATTCAAATAGCAATAAATGGGCGTTTAATCACAGGCTGAGGGTCCGGCCCCTGAGACCCCATGCGTGTGTGTCTGAGAGACGACCGGAGCATGTATGTTTGTGTGGGAAAGAATGCTGGGAAAATATTGCATGTTAAACCGCAAGACAGAGCGTGTTAAACTGTTTAAAACACTTTCTCCTGTTGGAGTTTCTTATCTGTCTGTGGGAATCAGACGCTGGTCTCTGTTTTTCTCACGGGGGTTTGAGTTGCTCGTCCAAATCACAGATTTACTTTTTCATGTCAGTCCTTTCTTGGTCTGGAATAAGACTGAAAGTTATCAAAAATGTTTTGCAGTAACATTAGTAGAACGTTTTTTAACGATATGCATCATATATTAAAAATGATATTCCTAAAATGTGGAACTCTATAATAATGTATACCATCTACAAATCTGGACATTTGAAATGTTTCTTAAAACAACATTTGTAACGTTTTTGTTATTAAATGGAATCGTTGGGGAAACGTTCTTACAAGCTAAAGCTGTTAGCTGAAGCTGTTAGCTGTGTCTCGCTGAATATTATTGTGGTTATTGATATAATTGTGCTGCATCTGTTCTCCACAGGGAGGGCGTCATCCGCGGTTCTGGAAAGACCAGCACTACCCCAAAAGGCAAGCGAGAAAAAACTTCCTCTTCATATTTCTCCCAATGGCTGCTAATAAAATCCAGATGTTGCTAAGCTGGTCTCTACCCTCCCTCTCTCTCCAGCCGCCCGGCCCGGGCCATTCCTAAATAAAGGAAAGTATTTGTGACATTCAACTGATCCGGGACGTGCCAAAAACAACTCTCCAGCTCGGCCCATCTGGAGTGTGTTAGGACAGCGCTGGGCACTGAGCTGCAGACGCGAGCATACGGCCGTTTCTGCAGGGATATAAAGCACACAGACTCACAAACACGCTGCATGTTTAGGTCGGTTTGTCTGTGTTGTTGGTTTCACGAGGCTGCACTCTGTGTCCCTCCACCCTTCTGTTTGACATGTTGCAATTGTTTTTTCCTTTTTAGTGAGCTGCCTGAAGTAACGGCTGAGTTTTGGTGGGGCCGTGTGTGTGTGGTGCTTGGGGGTGGGTGTGTGTGTATGGTGCTTGGGTGTGTGTCCCTGTTCTGAGCTGACACACCTGAACATCAATAACTGTCACACAGACACACAAACACACACAGCCCCAGCTCAAACACCTGGGGAGCAGGAGTACTGCAAGCATACAGCCGTTACCAACACATCTGTGAACCGATGAGAGAGAGAGGGTGAGAGAGAGAGGGTGAGAGAGGGAGAGGAAAGCTGGGACGTCAGTGAGAAAGCAGTAAGAAAAAGACAGATTTTGGTGTAACAACCAATAAAATATCTTATGAAGCATCACTCGTTGCAGACGCTCCACCCAAACAAGTGAGATTTAAGCCTGAATAAAAGACTATATACCATTTTTTGCCACGCTGATGAGAAAAATAAACCTTCTCTTTGCATTATCATAATGTACCACGGCGTGAGATGAACGCGAGCGCATTCGTATAAAAACCTCTTTATTTGGTGATCTCTCGTAACTTGAATTCTATTGGCTGAGGCTAATTCTTGGAGAAATAATAACACGCTCTTTCCTTGTACGGGAACCATCATTACGGACGATTACAGTTTTCCTTCTGATGCTGATGAATGGTTGTTCTCGTGCCTCTTGTTCTGCACTTCAGTGTTACTGTAATAGTGGGGGGAAAAGAGCCAAAACGATCAATGACAGAAATCTGTTTGCTCTCCACACTTCCACAAACAAGCTCCCCAATCAAAACACCTGCAGCTTCACCAACACCAATTAGATCATCAAGCTTTTAATTACTCTGTTAATTGCATACAGGCAGCGTGAGGGGCGGCTGGGGAATTAGACACAGGAGCCCTCCAGAGGACCCCGCCTTGACAATCCTAACAAACAAAGAAGACGCGTGCCAAACACAACACACACACAGATCCAGCGCTCGGCGACTGGAAGAAAAACAACACGGCACCTTCCATCTGCTACTGTGCTGGCAGTGATGTCACTTCCTGTCACACAGGTGGCTGTTACCTGTTCTGATATATCTCCGCAGGTCAGTGTCACCAGGCTAATTTTCTTTACATTTTCTTCAGAATAACACAAACTACTTTTGCGGATACTGTACACAACAGCTCGGCCCAAAATGCCACAGAAAGCGACAGTATTCCCCAAATGAAATAAACGTTATGACAACAAAAGTCTGTAGTTTATTCTGTCATTAGACCTTCATATTATTATGTTATGTTGTATTGTAGTTCTATGCAGTTAGGAATAGTTTTATGTATTTTACATATAAAATGTATTTGTTTATATAATGTTAGAAATATATATAGAGAGAAATATATATAAAGAAATAACACATATATAGGTATTTATTTATACACACATATATGTGTTGTGTGTGTGTGTATTTATACACATATTAAGTCTACAGGGCCTGACTCACCCTGTTTCTGTTCCTTTTTTTCCCTGACCAGATTCTCTCTCTTTTTTCTCTCCCTTATTTCCTCTGAGAGCAACAGAAGTGTTTGGCTGAGGAGGCGTATCCAGGAAATAGTGGCAGGGCCTGACTTCCTGTGTGACAGGTGCACGATGCAGGGCCTGACAGCTGCTCTCTCTCTCTCTCTCTCTCTCCCTCACTCTCTCTCTCTCTCTCTCTCTCTCTCTGGCTGTGGCCAGCTGCAGCCCCTGTACTGCTCTTGTTTGCTTTGGCTCTTGTGTCATTACAGCTTGCTGATTTATGGAGCACAAAAGACTGAAACCTGCCCACCACACAAACACAAACACACAAGCACAATCTACCTACATAATCCACTGATTATTCGATTATATTATTATTATGTGTATACAATTTACACTTATTTAAGCTTATGATTGTTTGTCATAACAGGTGATGTAAATTGTATACACACACACACATATATATATATATATATATATATATATATACATGTATTATGATATTTTGCTTGTTTCTTGGACTGTCACACACACACACACACACACATATATAGTCCAAGAAACAAGCCAAAAATCATGATACCAAAACACGTTGTCTCTCTTGTTTGTTTTTGTTCAGTACCAGTGCCAGTCCACTGTGTCTATTAATGGTAAAGACTGCAACAAAAACACAAACCTACAGCACAACAGAAACGTCTTCATATTCAGTTCCTCCCCCACAGGAGACAGGATGAGACCCCCAGACCCAGTGATTTCCCCTCCTGCTCAGTGACGGGTAGTTTTCACCCGACCCCCTGCGGCCCAGCAGTCAGAGAAACAAACCACTGGATGTTTGAGAGTGACAAAGTGACAGTTCGGACCCTCAGCTCACCCCTTTAGTCCAGATAAGACCCCCGGATGTCTTAGATGCTTGTGTAATTGACTTTAATAACTGCCCAATTTATAGTGTCTACTGACACATCAGTGCTGCTTTAGTGTAAGTCCTGTGTGGTCGTAAAGTTATTTTATTAGAACCCTTTTCTATTTTAGTTCTCCTTCCCTTTCAGACACTTCTTCTTTTTTTAATATTTCTGTATTTTTCATTCTAATCTGTTATTATTTATTCAGTACACGGTGCCTTTATGTCTTCAGAAACATCTGCTTTATAATCTCTTTGAATTTTATTCCAGTGTAAATCCCAGTGTCTGTCTGTCACCGCCCAGCGCTGTGAATACACGCTTCGGATGAAAACACAACTATGAAGTCCCTGCAGAAACGTACAGACGCGGCCTCTTGAAAGTTTATTCCTCCGTCCATCTGGAACGCTCCACAAAAACGTGTCACCCTGTTCCATTCACTTTGAAAATGTTCTTCTTTTTTCTAGCTGAAATTAAACATCTTTCCTCAGAATACCTGTGCATGGAACAATCGGTTATCAGACGCCTCCGTGTTAGATGAAGGCTTTCGTAAGGGTGCAAAGCAGCTCTGAAAATCTCCCAAACCCATTTCAGGAATGACAGGATAGTCCAGCGCTCTGCTTCTGTTTCGGTGAGATAACGGCTGCTTTAATTTGTGCAAATACGCCACATCGTATCGTACGTCTCGCAGACCCAATCCAGCCTAGAGCCCCTCTCAATACTTAACATCATTGTGAGGAGAAATGTGTGTGTTAGGGCTTAATAAGTGAACTTCATCTGTAGTTACCACTCAGAAGTATGATAACTAACTGGCTAAGGGCGGGAGACAGACAGACAGAGAGAGAGAGAGAGAGAGAGAGAGAGGAACTGGCTTTATCAGAGTAAGAAGCAGCGATATAAACTTCCACACAGTTAGATTAATAAACCTTCACCACTGCAGCTGGTCTCTGTTTCCCAGCTTCATGTCTTCTAGGGACTTATCTCTGCATTTCTTATTGAGTGAGATTTTAAGTATCATCCAAATGAAACAGGCCAGCTCAGAGCGGGAGCTTGTTTCTCTGTAAGCTTTGCAATGTCTCTTATTAGTTCAGAAGAGATCTTCATTATAAGGCCTGTATAATTCTGTCTAGGCAGTCTGCTGTGCGGTCGAGGGCACGGCTGATGCAGAACGAACACAAAAACAACAAGAGTTTTCTCAAACTCACCGATTGATTGCCTGCCTTTACACAGTCTCCAGGAGTCAGGCTGCACAAATTTATATTGATCTGTTTCTATAAAGTGTCTCTGAGAGAGAATTAGTTGCTGCCAATTTTGAGTTTGTGTGGTTCATGCTTTTAAAAATTGTATGTTTTTTTAAGTTTTCGTTGAGTTTATTGCACATTTTTTGACTGTAGACGTCACATTTAAACTGTTGTCCATCACATGTTTGCATGTTGCGTTTTTAAAAGCAGATAAACCAATACAGCTTTTGTTGTATAGTTAAACTGGTTGACCAATGAAGTCCTGCTGGTTAAACTTGTTAAGAAAGGTTACCAAAGAAGTCCTTTTGGTTAAGCTAGTTAAGAATGCTGACTAGGCTGGCTAACTGTTATACGGTGTACCGCATCACTTACTTTAAATGAGGAGTCTTTTAGAAAAGACTCACTGCATTATTAATATATTAAAAGGTTGAGACACACAGGATAAGAATAAGAACAGGAAGGAGAGAACGAGAGGATCGAATGCATTTCACTGTATTTCTCTCTGGTGAACTCTCAGTTACTACAATGTGGTGTAAATGTGTTTTTTGTTACCCCAGATGTTTGGAAACAGGCCGGATTCTCTGCTCTCTCCCGAGAGAGACGCCATGTCACGATAATGTCAAACACATGTGCTCACCGCACTGCCGCGATCTTCCCACTGTTTACAGGGATAAACAGGCCCGAAACCATGGCGATTGCCCCCTTGCCCGGCCGTGCTGCGTTCTCTCACTGGCACTCGCACCGGGAGCCTGGGGTTGCCACGGTAGGATGGCCATACAGGCTGATGAGAGTACAGTGGGACTTCTACAGCCTTCAGCGCTGAGTACAGTACGTATTGAAACGCACCCATGTGTACATTGTGATCACCTTCACTTAAACTCACTTAAAGGGATAGTTCACTCAAAAATAAAACGTACTCACCCTGATGTCATTCCAAACCTGTGTGAATTATTGTCTTAAGTGGAACACAAAAAAGATATTTTGAGAAATGTTTTAGCAGTTTTGTGTCCATACAATGGAAGTCAAGGTGTGCTGCTGTTATTTGGTTACCAACATACTTCAAAATATCTTCTTTTGTGTTCTTCAGAAGCAAAAAGGTCACATGGGTTTTAAAGGACATGAGGGTGAGTAAATGATTGTAGGATTTTAATTTTGGGGTGAATTATCCCTGTAACTGAGCTGTCAAATAAGGCTTCTTATGCTTAACTTATCTTATAACACACATTTCTCTGTCTGTCTCATACAAAGTATTTTAGAGCAGAGACGTGTGTACAAAAACACTGCAGATTTGTTTAGTTTCTACAGTTTTGCAGCTCTGGAAAAAATGCACTTTTCTTTAGAGCAAAAAAGTCTTTTCTCAGCCTGAGCTTCATTTGTACACAGCGGGATGTAAGTGACACATATCGCTTCAACTAATGCAAGATAATCAGCCAGAATCATCTCCACTGAAAACACACACACATGCTGTATAAACACAAACAGGTACACAAACCTCACAGTCGTCTTCACCTGCTCAGGTTATGTAATCACTCACAGCATTAATGCAGTGACATTCACCAGTTTTTTACATATTCAAAACACTAAATAATTTAAATCTCACAGCAGTGACTTTAGCAACAAATTATGAGCTTTATCAGATTTCAAATTAAAATGATATTGTACGATCATTTATAGGTTAACAGAGGAGAGACGACATGGTACAGTGAGTTGGGAAGTAGACATTACACAGGCCCGCAGTTTAGTAAGTACAACAATTTAACAAGCACATACCGTACCGACACCAGCACTGATGCAACAAAAGACACCCTTTTAAATAGCGATGTGATCAGTGCATGACATAAACCTGCGTCACGGTGAACGCAATATTTCATGTGTTGCAACTAGTTTGTCAGGCAGCAAATGAATTTTTGTTTAAAAGATCTGTTTGTGTCCATTTTGTAGTTATCGTGGCTGCAGTAATGCATCAGATGATGAAGAGGAGCTTTAAACTTTGGCATGCATCCAAATGCGACATGTACTTGAGCGCAGTTTCGACAAAGAGCCCATTCAGCCGTCTGGATTGCAGTTGTGGAGTGATGCTGTACAGTATCGGTAAAGTATATCAGATCTCATGCTGTCTGTTGCATCTTCTGCAACTTACTGCGCTCACAACTCGCAAGCGCAAAATCCTTTCAGCGCTGTTTAGTTTAGCGGTTTGCGCATTATCTGATGTACACAATTACTTGATAAAATGTTGAATGCAGGTTTAGGTTCTGCTGCTGTCAGTGGATGCAGCACATTTGTAGTGAGTTGTCTTGTTTGGAAGGCACAGGACCATAAAATGTTCAGTCTAAATTTAATGACAGGATGTCCTACCTGCCTGTTAAACTATGTATGTGTTCTTGTGTTGGAGGAGGCGTGGCTTAGGAGACTGTCTTAAGGGATAGTGGATCTTTCAAAGCTAGGTTGCTATTGGAAATTGGCTAGCCTACTTTTAATAACCATAAGTTTGTCTTTGTAATGGCGGAATAGACAAAGATTTTGTCAATATTTTAAGAACTGTGTAGCGACTGGACGACCATGTGTCACGGGGTTGAGTGAGTTAGCGACAACAATTATAGTGGACCGTGAGATTACCTGCCCAATCAGGTGCCTGCGTTTCCAGACGACTACCTGACCCCACCCCTCCGCTCCGGCTCGCTCTTCCTCCCTCCCCCCACTGCTGAGCTGGCCGGCTGCTGGCACCATCTCCCACCCACCACCATCTGCTCCTCTCGTTAATTACGAGACGGCAAACTTCACCTGCAGCCGCACTCAAATTACAATAATTACCTCCAGCGCACATCATCCCTCTCCCACCGCAAGACTGGGACACGAGGACACCGGCTCTTAACCTCAGAGTGGGCGTCACTTACTAGTAACCTTAAGATATCCATCACAACCCTTCAGACTGACACATGTCCACACGACAACCTCTGACTCCATCAGTTCAGCCAGCCTTCATGAGCTCCTTGCGTTTTAAAAACTAGATCATCAAGAACCATCTAGATGGTTGCACAATAATTACATTTATTTTCAGCTAAAGGTTCTTATTTGTGGCTGATGTTACATCAGTGCAAATTATTGTTTTGGCTAAAATGAATGAATTAATAATTTTTATTAAGTTCCTGTTGAGAAGTTCTCATCTATAATGTTCTGGTCAGGTTTAGTTGTTAAGTGCAGATGTAATGAACTAGTACCAAACACAGACTTTAAAAATACCTGTTCATAAAAGAAGATGCAAACCCAACTAACAAGGAACGTTCTGAGAACATTGGCTAGTATTCTTTAAGGCTTATCTCAAAGTTATCAATAATGTTTTAATATTTTTTAATGTTACATATCATATATATTAAAAATGTTTTCTTAAGTAGTTTAGTGCAACGTTTTAAAAATGTTACAGAAGAACGTTCTTGTAGCCTAGCAATAATAGTACCACAACATCTAAAGGCTTGAGAACTTTCAAAAGAACATTTTTCATGTTTCAATACTCAATGAAAACGTTGTGGAAACGTTGCAGCCTTAAACTGTTAGCTGGGAGCCCATCAAACAAGACTTTAATATCAACCACTTCCAATAAAGAGCAGCCATTTGTCTCAACCTCACATACTGACAACCTCCATATAAATCTCCTCACAGAGCCATGAGCAGAAATTGAATAACTGCTTCTAAAGATGAATGATGAATCCTTTCTCTTAGCAGAGGTGCCTGTAAAAGCTTTAAGGGCTGTTTGGTGGTGAGGTTTGGAGATGCTCTGCAGCCACAGTGCGGTTTCACCTTTAAACTTGTAGCTGTTGGAGAAATATTACTATCTCTTCATTCATAATTTAGCTGATCTTTACTGGGGTCACTTAAAGAGTAAAGCGGTGGTTTGCAATAGGCAGTAACATCAACATGCTGACTGCAGATCTACAGAAGTGATGTCTACACAACAGTCAATGTGGTTTGATCCGTCAGGTATAGATGCATTAAACACTCACATCACATTGTAGCTGTTGCGATGGTAAACTTACATTTAGATTGATAGACCGATTATTCTTTTCATTTTGGGGTTTCAACGAGACCAAATGTCCATCTCATGTCCTACAAAATGCAGTAATTTTAATGCACATTATTTATACCATTAATGCACAAGATCTAAATCCAGACGTTTTAAAGTAAACGTGAAAATACGTGAGATCTTTAAATCATAAAAAATGAATATTTGCAATGTGAACGAAATCAAGAAAAACCAACATTTATGCTGTTTAATATATTATAATATGTGATCTTACTGCATGATGTTTAAACGCTTTATACGATTGGTGTATGAATTATAATAACACAACTACTTGACATTAGGTCGTTATCAAGATTCGGATTAATGTATTTGACAGAAATGATCCTTTCAATGTTTAAATTCAATTATTTCCATATTTAATGGTTCGGATTAATACAACATGACGAGTTTATATCTACCATATCAATTCCTGTTATAACGGAGCAAATGTTGACTCGCTTTCCGTATTATTGGACACCTGTCCCGCATGGTGGACGCGGTCCAGTACGTCAGAACCACCCAAATAAACACCGATATTAAACGACAAAAGTGTCCATTTAAAAGCGTGCAGGCGACACTTACTTTGTGAAGGTCGGTGTCGAACTGAGGTGTTTGCCGCCAAAAAATAATCCACGCGGAAAACTGGGAAAAACAAAAACGAACGACGATCCTCACTGACAGGAACGAGAAGTTTCCAAAATGACGGAAAATCGCCGTTTACCGACGATCTCTGAGGAGAGACAGACAGTCCTGAACTCCTTTGGATTGAACGCGATGTTGCTTTAACGTTATAGGAACGATGCTGAGGTAATTCGGTGTTAATAATCAAAAATATACACCGTACAAAACCAAACGGCGGAGCTTTAGTATTAAAGTAGCGAGACTTTGGTATAACGTTCAACGTCAGAACGTCTTCACAGATTTCTCCGTGTGAACGCGAGACTGAAAAGTTTGCTTCGGTTTCACACGCGAAAAAAATCACAAAGTCCTTTAATTCAGTTTTTAACGCGTTCTTGTTTGTTTGTATCTCGTATCCCACGGTAGATGTCCGCGCGCTCCCTCGTATGAGATAAACGGGTTTGCGTTCTGGCACCGATCCGCCGTTCACCGGGACACAGTATCGTCTCCTAAATCCTGGAAAGTCCTCGTCTTCACCAATGATTTGTACGCGGAGCGTTCAGGAGATCTTCCCGTTAATACTCCAACTGTTCCCCGCGAACTCTCTCCACACTGCGCGCGAGAAAACGCTCCGGGAAAACCATTATTCGGATCTCCGGTTAACTGATGTCGCTCGTTCCGTTCCGCCGCGCACCATCGCTCGCGTTGCGCTTTATTTTTGTTGTTGTCGGTGGTTTGGAGGCTGGTGTGTTTTCTAATGACCCTTCTGTCTGCGTTTAAAACACCATCTGGAGAGGAGATGCGTTCTCTTGCGCTCCTAACCTCTCTCTCTCTCTCTCTCTCTCTCTCTCTCTCTCTGACAGCTTCTCAGAGCCACGAGCTGTCAGCCTTCCTCCCTTGCTTCTCCATTCTGCTGTAGCCTCCTCAGATATTGACGATTCCTAATATAATTCATATCACATTTTTAATAGACTTGCTATTAACATAATTAGGATGTGCCCGCGGTTTTCTGCAATTCTTAAGGGATCATAAGCACCGTTCCTATCTCTGATAAAAATGTCACATTTATTCTCCTGAGAGCCCCATTGATGGTCCTTTCAAAACACCGAGCGCCTTTGCCAGGGAACGCGTTCCTGAACGGACCCCTAGGGGCCGCTGTTTCCCCATATCAGTTCCGAAGTCTCCCATTCATCAGGCGATTGACAGCCAGGCAGCTGGTGCCCGAAGCCCAGACGGGAGATATGATGTTTTTAACATAACTACAGAACGAGCGTTTCGTTTTTCGAAAGCATCCTGATTTTCTTCATTTACACACTTTGAAGGCAGGGTAGACAGTTTGTTCCAGAAACATTTTGTTGGTTTGTGGGATGAAACCGTGGTCTAAATATATTTGTGTATCTTCTGTGAAAGGAACAGGATCGTATGATATTGTCCAATCATTGCATTCGGTCCGAATATTTTGACTGATGGTCAGATTGTGTATTTGCATCCCGCTGTACAGGAGGTGTGACTTTAGGAGCATGTAGGAGGGAGGATGTGCTGTTATGCTTTCAAAGCCAGCTTGCTTTTGCTAACCTTACCTTTGCTCCTTACCTACCTTAACATTTTTCACTACAGAGAACCTTTTACCTTTTGTACGACAGGCTAAAGGTTCTTTACGTAACCATACTGCCTGACAAGGAACCTTTGGAACCTTTATTGTTGAGTGTAGACTGATGTACTTTTGTTCGATTTTCCTTACTTTTGAAAACTGATACATTTTAATTCTCAACAAATCTGATATATCTTAGGTTTCTTGATAAGTGTGAGTTCTTTGCATTAGATAATGAAAACATCAAACCAGATGTACAAAGTGGTTGATGTTATATAAATGATGACATTTAAAAAAAAAACCTTTTTTATTTCTCTTAGCCTTTCATCATGACTTTTAACCAACCGGTTCTAGTGAAGTTTATACTGTAATAGATTAAAGAAATGTGTTGGTCATAATTTAAAAATATGATCTATTTTTTATTATAAATGTATCTATTTTGAGAAGTAACATCAGTGATAGTTCTTTCACGTAATCTGAATTGCAGGGCTGAGCAGTTGCTTAAATGATTCAGAGAGATGCAAGCAGCGTTTGTGCGCCAGTTATGAATATGGATATGAGATCGCATTTTAAGCTGTATTTGAATATGAATATGACTTTTTTCAGAATATCTCTCCTACTGGGGTCTTGGCAAAAATCTCTAGTAAATACAGCTGCAAAGAAATGACAGAAGCTTTCTCCCCCCTCCCATTTTGTTCAGTTGATTCGCTCGTTTTTGACTGTTTAACCATTGCTGCACCTGCTAGCCATTCAGCAGCCTGACTCAGTTTTGTTGGGGGGGGACTGAGAGAGTCACTGCAGGTGAGGCGATGAGAAACTCACATCTGTCACGCCACTCGGAGATGAAGGGATGTGGAAGACGTGTAAACAAACGAAAGACGTGTCCACAAAAGTACACAAGAAAGTACACAAAAGCAGCTGCCCTGTACCTTCCTAATCTCACCGTTTGTACCTGCCGGTCAGTCCGTGAGAGATCAGACAGAAACACAGCTACAGATCCCTCACAGGCCAAGTCTTCATCATCATCATCATCATCACCACAACAATGAGATCTCATGAGGTAAAATAGTCTAGACAGAAGTCACTCACAAACCCCCTTTGGTTAAAATACAGTTTATAATGTTGTTTGTGTGTCTGTGTGGTGATTTCAACATGTTAACTTTGTGCAAATTCATCAGTTAACACCACTGTTGAGTGTTTTCTCTTAGCCTCACCTTGAAAACCAACTGTAACCAATCACGTCGATGAACGAACCGAGTGGATCAGGAACTCCAAACTGGTGATTAAATGGAGGCGGGGACCAATTTGCATATTCATGGTTCAGCGTATACTAAATGAGGTAGAGTTACCTTCAAGCTGTTTTGGGTCATGCAATATTTTTTTCCAGGATAAAGGATTAAATATGTTAGTTAATGATTAAAGATGATTTTAAATCAACCATGGGTGACTTCAGTTGCGTTGACTTCAGTGCTGTAATACAAGAGGTTTGTGGCGTGTCAATAGAACGATGACAGAATTTACAGCTACAGTAGATCAAAACTTTCAGCCTTGAGTCCCTGTTGAACCAGCAGCTCTGGTTGCATTGACCTCTCGTAGCAGCTACTGTAATACTCGGTTCTTTAAATAAATCCTGTACTACTTCAGTCCTCTACACCCATAATTCTTAATCCGTCATACTGATATGTGGTCAGCCCGGCTGTGGACATGCAATCTCTGCCCAGATATTTCCGGATTTTTCTACATTAACTGAAGTGTCAGTCTAAGCTTTTCTTGCAAGGGCAAACGTCTGCAGCTAATCACATGCGATACGCCGGGATGCTATCTGCCCTAAAACACGGAACTTTCCCTAGTCAGCTATTCCTGAGACACAGATAATAAGACTATGGGCTCATTGTGAACTGCTGCAGCAGGGGGAACAGAGACAGAGTTGATGTTATGTCAGGGAAGACACTGGATAGGAGGTTCTGCTCAGGGGATTTTGGCCTTTGGGCCATTAGAGGTGTAGCGATCTACTCAATGGAGAAAACTGGCTCAATTATTTGGGTGACAGCGAGGACATCTCAATGTTTAGCACACATACACCCAGAGGCTGTAAAAGTCTCAAATATATCTCCTGCGTTTCAGATGTTTCTGCTGAGGCAATGATCCCAGCAGACTCATGAGTGTCTGCTCTAGAAGTTCAGTGATGTATCACACTGTGGTCAGATTTCAGAAGATAAAATCTGCCGTCGGGCTTTAGATGTTTCAATATCAATTAAAACATGTATCAAATATTTTTAAGACCAAGCTAACTGAGATATCTACATAATGTAACTCTTTACTCTTATTGTGTGCCAACAAGTGTCTCATTTGTTCTGTTTTTTTAGGAGAATCATCTAGCACTAAGTGGATACTTCAGGAGACATTAACATGTGTGCATTTGGCCGATGCTTTTATCCAAAGTGACTTACAGTTATCAAGCTGCAAAATATCTGTATGTGTGTGTATGAACCCACAAACCTTTGCTTTGCTAACACAATGCTCTACCGGTTGAGCTACAGGAACACACAATAGAACATATCTGAGATCACCTTAAGTCTCCTGGGCCACGGAGAACCACCTCTGATTCATTTTTCTCCCGCTTATACCTTTAACACAGCGCCGTCTGCAGCAGGCTGGTCTCCCGGCTGTCAGGCAGACAGATGACTGCTTGTCCTGGGTTTGACGGAGTGTTTATGACCCTCTTCCCTGCTGGGGAGTTATTGCCCTGCCCGTCTTAACAACAGGTTGTGCTCTGACCACACATACTGCCCTACACCCTCCTGCTACTGTACGTGTGCTGAAACGCACCATTGTGTAGCTGTGAGTAACTGCAGAGGGTGGAAATGAATGGATGTGTTGGGCCTGTAAAACACTTCATTCTCGTAAACGCAAGCTCAGTTTCACGTGTCAGAAAACAGTTTATAACTTAATGTGTCCTGCAGCATTAATGTAAAGTTACTGCAAACTGTCTTGTTCTAAGACAGTTCTTTTTTTAAAGGTAGAGAGAGGCTAGCAGTAGCAAGCTAGCTTTAAAAGCATTGGTTCCCATCCTGTCTTCACAGAGCGCTACAAAACCACACCTCCTCCAGCACGCTGCTGATGGAAGAGTGTGTGTGTGTGAGCAGGTGCGAGGAGGTATGCAAATGCATTGTTTACACAATTCAAAGCAAAACAAGAATATTGTATGTTGCAAAGCAGCTATTAATTTGTATGTGATTCTAAGGTTATTGTCTCTTTAAGATTAAAGAGGTGGAAAATATTATATAAACTCAGCAAATCTTGCCAAGTTATTTACATGTATGCATTGGGCAGATGCTTTTATCACAAGTGAAGTATAGTTCAGTCAAGTTATAGATTTGATCAGCACCTGTATTCCCTGAGAACCAAACCCACAACCTTTAGCGCTGCTAAAGCAACGCTCTACATAAACGCTCAACAAATGAACTCCCAACAGGTTTATATTTGGCTTCAGGACAACAACACCAGTTTGGCTGTGAAGTTTGAGGTTGTAAACTGTAGAACATCTGACATGCATTGGCCAGGCCATCATGTCTTAGCATCCATGCAGTACCAGCATTCAGTGTTGCCATCTTATTCTTACAGGGACCGGAGCAAGACGGATTTTTATCGCCACGACAACAGGGTTTGATTGACAGCGCGACGCTCTCTTGAGGGTAAGCTGATAGAACGCCTGTCAATGTCTCAGCCTCTGACGGATCTTCCAAACTTCATTTAGGTCTTTGTCCCTGTGAGTACAGCATCAGTGTGTGTGTGTGTGTGTGTGTGTGCTCTTCTGAGCGATCACTTTTCAAACCTCTCTATTATGACCTGCTATCTCTGTACCCCACCCATCAGATGTTAACCTTCACCCGCTGCCATTAAAACGTCCTTGTCACTCTTTCTCTCTTCCTCCATCTGAGGAGGTAGAAGAGGAGAGAAGATGCTTGTGTCTGATTGGACTCATTGTGTCCGTATGGAAATGACTTGGTCTCGGCGGATGCTGAAATGCGGAGGAAGAGAAAGCAAAGGAAAAGCTTGGAGGAGAGAGGCCTGGAGATCTTTTTTTATTTCACAGGCACATTATAAATCCTTTTCCTGTGGCTGGAGTGCTGGGGAGAGATAAGGCCGGGTGCTAGCAGACAGAAACACAGCTCTTTTGTTCCCCGCCTTTGTCCTCTTCTACTGAAGCTCCGGCATTCAGTGGCCCTGTTGAGTCACCCTTACAGACTGCAGTAAATGAAAGTTATTTTAAGCGCAGCTGCTTGGAGAGAGAGTTTATCTAATGAGAAGATGGCCACAGGCAGTGGAACAAGGAATGGAGTCATCTAATTTTATTGCGAGAGGTGCGAGGCGCGGCGCAGAAGCAGCGTTTCAGCATCTTGGTGTTTCTTCATTGCTATTGCAGAGATTAAATAAGATGGAAAGAAGTGTGTGTGTGTTTGTCTCATTTCTCAACAGGGTGAAAGAACAGAAGTCACCAGAGGATGTGAGACAGGACAGGAAGTTTGAGAATGCAAAAGAAAGAGATAATGAACTGCATTTTGAAATGCAGCGTAACGCAATAAACTATTGCGCCATGCACTTACGCATTTGTAAACAATCGAAGAGTAGATATAGAAGAGTAGACTGAGTGTTATTTTAGTGATTAATGTTGGTTAAGAGTTTACTTAAAGTTAGTATAAAGAACAACCAGTATAAAACTTAACATATTGACATGTCTGTTATAACTGCCTCTAACTGACTCCCAGTGAAAGCTGTTATTGCTTAGAGAATTTCACACTTGTGTATCACAGTTTGGTAATTTTGCTGATCTAAGCACAGTCTGAGATCATGTTAAAATCTTTTCTAAAACCATACAAGAGACACTTTTGAGATTATTTAATTTGGTCTGGAGTCAATGTCATTTCTGTCTGGAAAAATATCAAAGAAACTGTGTGTGAATGTGTATCTTATTATACATCTGTGTGTAGACGTGTCCTCGCAGGTGTGTGTTGATAGTTAAACCCTGACTTTTGGTTTGTGTGTGTATCTGTGTGTGTGTGTTTATGTGTGTTAATGTATTTGTGTGTGTTTGCGTGCACGTGTGTGTTTTTGTCTGTGTGCATGTGTTTTTGTGTGTGTGTGTGTGTTTATGTGTGTGTGAGTTCAGGCAGTTGGCAGGCTGGGAGTGAAGATAGCAGGCGGGAGGGGGTGACATGCAGTATCAAGATGTGAACATCTGTTCTTCACAGAGACCACAAAGCTGGTGCAGAGGAAATAGGAAGGATAACTGCCCTCTCTCTCTCTCTCTGTCTCATTTTGTCTCATTTCTCCTTTCTCCTGTCCATCACAATGAATGCTGCATGCTTAGAATCACATGCACTCACATACTCTGGTACAGTGATGTAATTCCAAGTAACTTGAAATATTTTGTGCTGCATTCATGCTATTGTCATATCGTGTGGAATTTATATAATATTCCAAAAATACCATGGAAATACCATCATGATTAAATAGCCCTGATATTTCCATGGTACTTTTTTGTGTAAAGTGTAAAGTTCATTTACTCAACCTCGTTCTAAACCTGTTTGTCTGTTTCGTCTTCTGAGGAACACAACAGAGGATATTTTGAAGAACATTTGTGATCAAACAACACAGACCACAGAGAAAAAACATTTTTGGTTGAACCATTTCTTGAACCCGATCACTTGAGCTGTCAGATTGCTTTTCTCTCTTCCAAAGTACCATCTTAACATAATGTATTTATTTGACTGATCTCATGTTCTGGTATTGAATGGAGTTCATGTATATAATCAATAACAGCTTTTCTGTCTCTCTCTCTCGTACAGATCTTAATGTTTTACTTCATTATTAATAAAAGGTTTCCAGGAGCGACCGAACAGCTCAACGTTTCAGGATATCAGTGGATCATCAGTGCAGTACTGATTTACTCTATGACTGGTAAAGGGATAAATGCATCTGTCCTCATTTTTTCTCCTCAACATTAGTAGAATGCCTTTTTAAAACCTTATATATCATCAAAAACATGATTTTTATGTTTTAAAAACATTGAATTAAAAATAGTTTAAATAATGTTTTTAAGCAAACAGTAACGTTAAGTCGACTGAAAGCATTCCTAGAACATTCAAACTAGCACTGTTACTTAACGAAAATGTTTGGGAAACGTTTTTACAGTTGTTAGCTGGGACACAGTTAAATAGTTTAGTGCGGCTAAACTCTCTCCTGCTTGTGAAGAGATGGAATCACTTTATTTTAATCGTTTTTCTTGCTTTATTTCTTCATGAATCTCAGTTTAAATTCAGCATCCTCATCTTGTTATATATGTGGGTGGCTATTCGCTACTCCAGACATGTGTGTGTGTGTGTGTGTGATAAGGTGCTAACAGAACCCAGCATTCTAACATCTTACAGTAGCGCTTATCATGCGCTGCAGATGCACGCGAGTCGCTCTACATCTGCTGCTTTTTCCTCTATCGCCCCCCACACACAGCCTCTTCATTTCCCAGTTATTGACTACATTTCCCATCAGCCCCTGCTCCTACCCGCACACACACCTAGACAGGTAGCAGTGCATGAAACACTGCAGCACTGTTTACAAGTTGGGTCCCTACTTTTTCTGTAGCTGCGTAGTAGGTGATGCCTCTGGGACGTTTAACACGCTGCCTCAGCCATTTTATCAAGAGTTACAGCCGATGTTTATGACTAATGCCTAAATACACTGAACTTATCAGAGACATGCGCACAAGCCTCATTACTGCAGAGCGAGGCCGCAGGAAATGCACAATGCTGCATAATACCAGTGGACGTGAGCTAAACTCATTTGTGGCTTCAGGTTGAAAGTGGCACTTGGTGGCAGAATTTTTCTGGAGGTCTGAAGTGTTTTTACAGTTGTCAGATACTGTCAGACCTGTTTGCCATCAATTACACGATTTGCATGTTGTTTTTGTATGTTTGTAAGGTTCACGTGTTCTAGCTTTTATCCAAATGACAGACTGTGAAACGAATGCAAACCAGAGCAGACTCAAACCAAGACCATTTATAGGAGATAAATGCCAAAACAAACTGCATTTATTTTACAGAAAAGTTGCAGACAAACATCTTTAGCAAAACATTTAACAAAGTTTGAAGCTTAAATGTTAAAGTAAGACAACGAATACACTGTTTGGAATAATTCATACATTTCAGTGGAACTTGTATGTAGCTACTGTGATGAAATAAACCTGTTACTGTTACTCAAGAAACACTTTATTCCCTGTTTCAGCTTGTTGTGAAGGTGTGTGTTTCTGTGCTTACCTGTGGTGTGTCTCCTCAGTGGGGCCAGTCGATGAAGGGTTCGTTTATCCGGCATCATTCTCCGCCTGGTCAGCGTGACGGTTGGCACTCTGGGTGCAGTGAGAGCCGTGGAGAAGAACGAGGCGGTGGATCTTCTCATGTCTGACCTGTGGGGTCTCTTTGCATGAGTCTCACCGGTCATCTCCTCCCAGTGCATCTGCTCCCAGACCTCCACACACCTGAAGAGTTCCAGAAGCCTGTGATATCTTCACTATCAGCTGTCGCTTGGTTCCTCAGACAGGTACGGTTCCTCATTCAGTGATCCACACAAATGTCTCAAAGCAATGGACAACCACACACTCCACTGAGAAGATCTGACTTAATGAGAAGATCTGATTCTGCTCCTTTTGAACATTTACCACAAAGTCTTTCCTTTTTCCTTTATAAGATCAGAAACTTGTCTGCGCTGTTCTTTAACATGTATGATCTTCTGGTTGAAGTGACATTCTCTGTGATGGCTGAAAGCGTGTAGTGAGCACATGTTCCTCTCTCTCTCTCCCTCTCTCTCTCTCCCTCTCTCTCAGTAATGGGGGTGGGACAGAAGTTAGTCTGTCTGTGGACTGATACTTAAGTGAGCGATGTGTACATACTAAGTGTCTGTGTGTTTGGGTTTATGTTATTATAATTATGGCACAAAGTTACCTTTAACAGTTGTCAATATATTAAGTGATAATATGTAATATTTGTAATTGTTGTGATATTTTTGTATTGATATGTTGACTTATTAGTGGACATTGTGGGCTGCAGTGAGACATGTAGTAGACATCTATAGATTACATACCCTCAATGTTTACTGAAACAAGACGTCCCCAAAGGTACAATAATCCGTAAATTAAGTAAATAATGTTTTAAGTTTATGATATGCCACTAGCTTGATATCTAGCTAACAATGTGTGTGATTCTCGTCTGTGACTGGTTCCTCCCCGGAGGAAATTCAACAGTGCTGAAGGCGTGTGATAGCTCATGTCCAGTCTTCCTCCGGCCGGAACCAGCTGTGTTTGTGGGCACATTCTCTTCCTGTTCCTACTGGACAGTCAAAGCTCCTCCTAGTGTCCAAACTTCCTGTCTGATGCCTCCGGATCTGCTCATATGCCGGGGCAGACTCGGGTTTAGATCAGAGGAGATCTCTGTGCTGCTCCTGTCTGAAAACACGTTTCTTAAGTTTGCCGGCGTATTGCAACATAGCTGGGCTTTGTTGCTTATTTCATCATCGTGTTATTAATATTCAGAAATGCTCTGCTGAATAACTGTGCACACGCATATGTTTGACATTTGTTATGCAGCTGACATTAGCACAGTTATATTTAGAAAACAGATTTTTACATTTCTAATTTGCACATGATGCTAGGATGTTTTGGTGCTTTAGTTATCGTAGGTTTTTGCTAGTGCGCCCTGATTTGTTTTTAGAGGGGTTCCTGCTAGCGTGTTTTGAATGGTTGCTAGGGCATTGCTGGACGGTTGCTAAGGAGTTCGGGGTAGTTTCCATGTATACGTGTACTGACTGGAGTAAAACACAAAGTCTTAATGGTTTTGTTTGTTTAGATATCGCTTCATCTTTACTGCTAGTCTAAGGGATTTTTTTACCTGTTTGATCATCCACCAGGTAAAATTCCAACAGTTCAACAGCTTAGAAAAGTAACAGCACGTCTTTTCTCAGCCAATCACATGAATGCATGATGATGTTAGGTTTGATACTCAGTTCATTCAGATTCCTGAACCTAAATATAAACGGCTCTAGAGATAATGAACTAGAGAGATAATTAGAGAGAGTTTAACATATGTTTTCCAAAGGCTGGAGTGTTGCAGCCCTCCGGTCGGTCGCCGAAATACTGCTGCTGAGAAATTAGCTTGTGTACAGCTGTGACCCACTGGCCTACACACACACACACACACACACACACACACACACTGAGCACAGAAGTGAAAGAGGATGTGCACACAGATGCACCGGCTGTCACTGCCAAACTCCCACAGATGGTGGCCAGCAGAGTGGATATGAGAGAGCAGTGTGTGTGTGTGTGTGTGTGTGTGTGTGTGTGTGTGTGGGAGTTTGGCCATGTGTTACAGGTGGAACTTGTGTAACAGAGGTCTTACTGTATCATCTTTTTTTACCCCCATGACCGCAAAAATATTTCAGGGACTTTCCTCAGTGTGTATGCAGGAAAAGTGTTATGTTGATACTGTGTTAGCTTTTGTTTCTTCACCTTGTTTTTTTAAGAGCATTACACAACAAGTGTGACAGTCTGAGATATCAGAAATATCTCACAAGTTGTCAAAAACATTCTTGCTGTAACATTAGTGGAATGTTTTTTCTAACATTATATACAACAAATCACAAATGTTATTCTTGAGTAGATTATGTTTAAAAAATGCTACACAATTAAAAACGTATCATGTTTTTGCTACTTAAAATGTCATAGGAACATTCTTGGAACCTAAAATTGGTAGGTGTGTGTGTGAGTGTATCTCTCAGCCCTCAGATGTTGTCGGGTATTAAATGTGTTTTTTGGCAGAAGAGAGATAATGATTTCTCTATAATCTCTGTGCTCCTGTCGTCTGCTGCACAGGTGTGATGGCGCTGGTTTCTGACCCAGACCCGGTTTGCTCCTGATGATAAGGTCAGGAGAGAGCGGAGTGTTGTGCAAGCAGCCAGCGTCGCCTTATCTTCACCAGCGGCTTCTACCCGCAGCCCACGACAGAACCGGAGCGGGCCGGCCGTTTCAGACAGATCTGCCTATCAGCGGCATACAGACTCTCCTCAGAAACAGATAGAGCGAGAGCGCAGGGGAGAGTTTAATTAGGATTTAAAGCAGACAGCTGAGCTCAATGACAAAATAACACAGTGTTCCGTTAGCACACATGTTGAGCTAGCAGGAAGTGAGTCTTTTAAAAGGGGAAGGTTTTAAATATGCCCCGCTGTCATACAGTTTTTAGTTGAAAGAATGTTTCCATAATATTTCCATTACGTTTGTTTTAAATACGTTGTATTAACATTATGGCTTGGTTAAGATTTGTGTTTTAATTCTGCATGTTTAGCTACATAATGTTTTTGATATATGATATATAAAACAAAAAATGTTTTGCTAACGTTACTGAAAGGGTTTCAGCCAACCATTCCCTGTGAGGTGGTGACTGGCACTGGGAAAAAGCTTTTATGAATGACTCTGTAACAGCAGCTGAGTTTTTTCTCTCTGGTATTTTTGCAAACACCTGCTTGGCACAGACAAGCTGAGGATCTTAACCGAATTCTGGAAGTTAAAACAGCACCATCTGTCCGTTCACACAGATGCGTAGCCTCGATCTCCATCGCTCTCATCGTTTTTTTCACCGCAGGCTTGGCGCAAATTCAAGTCTGTCGAGGTGCACCTGCTAAATTGAGTGTATTGTCTAACACGCACAAACTCCCGAACGCTCATTCACAGAACACACTGTTTGACTGGGTGTTGATGTTGCTCTTGGAAGAGGTCCATACGTGAGCGTAACGCCGCATCTATCATCCCGCCTGTCGATAGTCAGGCAGATGTGGAGAAGTGTGCATTACCTCACAAAGTGCCCCGGATACCGCCAGCCAAAATGCATGTTAAGAAGTGTCATAGTTTCAAACAGCAGTGGGGAATTTCATCTTCGGCTGCTGTCTCTTCATAAGAGCTTTTCCATTTAAACCAGGTGCAGGTGGGTAAAATTCCTTTGGCGGCACAAAGTGACCGTGACAAATGCAAAGAGTGGGAAAATCTGGAACAGGTGCATCACAAAGTTCCTCTACGTTCCTCCACAGACTGAACTCTGGCCTCTCAGGGCATGCACAGACACGGCGCTGCTGCAGATAGACGCCACCCTGGGTTGCGGACAGATGGAAGCGATGTTGCCCCGCTGAGAAGCTCCACCCAGCTGTGCGCCATCCACAGTGCCAGAAAATGATGACAGACCACCGACAGAGAGAGTTGTGGAGGTACCGTTTTACAGTCAGATTAACCCTTATAATGTCAGACGACATGTTCTCTTTATGTGTGACACACGAGTCAAACGTTTGGACACACTTGACCGGCTCTCATGGCCTTTGAACTTTGTGATCTACACACTAATTGTTGCAAATATTACTTTTGTAGAAAATCATAATTTACCCACAATCCTCAGTACAACAACAAAAGTATCATTTTATTTGTAAAACATGAATGTGTTTTTTTAAAAGATTGTTCTAAAAAATGGACAACAGTTTTAATAAAGAATAAATTGGTGTGTCCAAACTTTGAACGTATGTGTCACAGGTCCCCAAAAGTCCACAGAGGCGCAGAGATGAGCGCCAACTCAAATGAATCACACCTGAAGCGGCTGTTTGTTCTTTGATTTTAGCTTGAATACAAGCGTAAGTCTTTGGTTTTAGTGACTTTTGTAGCAACTGTAATTGTCCTCAGTTATGATTGACATACAGTTGAAAATGTAAAAGCTGCATTTATTTTACAAACAATGCATTTAGCATAACATTGTAACAATTGCATGATGTTTAAAAATGTGTATGAAACAACACCAGTCTTTAATCTTATGATTAATTAATAGTCAATACTGTGATGTGCATAAGTAATAGGTGCCTCTTTTTAGTTTATTATTGCCTCATTAATGGATTTTCCGCTCAGGGAATCTGTTTTGGTTCGATCTGGTTTTCCTAAACTGGTTCCTTCCAGCCCAGGGGTGAAATAAAATCAATTATATTTCCTTAATTAGCTTGACTTTGCGTCTGGGCTCATAACTCCGATCAATAATGAAATAGAAAATGAAGCCCAGGCTCATCGGATGGAATTGATTTGTTAGCGGCTCTCAATAATACATTGTAGAAACATGAGTAGGTGTTTGCAAAATGTGTCTCCCTCTGCTGATATCGCGTGAAGAAGTTCAACACAGACTGTTGACATGAGGTCATCGTCTTCATGAGGTCATCTTCTGGTGCAGAAACTTCTGAAATGTACGTCTGATCCTGCAGTCGTTCATTCAGGACTGTGACTCTGTGATGTTTAGAACCTCTGTTGATCATACAGTCAGAGTTCATCAAACATGAATTGTTGTGTTCAGATATATATACATTTTATGGTGAAATCTGTCAGACGTTTCACTCATCTACAGAGACTAAATTTCAGGATCTGAGAGTCCTACAGAAACTATCTTGTTCATAAATTGTGGTATGGGCAGAGTAAGCAGTGTCATGTGTTGGTTATGTATTGATTAGATTAGAATAAATTAGTAGCGTAAGATGAGTGTTGATTGGTTGAGGTCTGCTCAACTTCCTGTACTCCTAACACGCCCCCTTTCCTGCACCAATCAGATTGATGCAGGTATCATTATTAACAGCTGTGCTGCTTTGCAGGTAGATTATAAAGGCCGTGTTATGAGTTGAGCAGTTAGAATAGATTTTGTAGGTGCTGTCAGACTGCTCTCCATATGTCTCCCTCTCATTTCTCCTCTTTATTGCTGTTTTTCCTCCTTGTGATAACTTGGTAATATAACTTCATTACTTGGCTGTTTGTCTTTATGGTTCTGGGTCCTGTTTGACCCTTCAGTGTGTTTCACAAGGACTCAACCTTTCTAATCTGTTTTGAGTTCATTTCATACAATTTCAATATGAACCCAAACATTTCTCAAACCAAATTGTCTGGGCTACACTACCTGCATATATTTTACAGCGCTACTCATCTGCTGTTATAGAGACGGTACGTCCAGCTAACAGGGAACATTTCAGAACGTTGGCTAATGTTCTGTAAAGGTTTTCAGAAATGTTCTAGCATTGACATCAGTAAACATTTTAAAGTGTATTTTTTTCTAATATTACACTAAACTATTTTAATTTTAAAGTGTATATTTTTAAAGTAGTAAATTCTTAAGTAGTTTTTGGTTAAAAAAACTATGTTTGAATAATGTAACCAAGTAAATAACATTAAAAGAACATTTAATAATTTGACTGTTCAACATTTCTTTAACAGTAGAATATAAATAATGTTTTCAATGTTTTTGTTATTTAATGGAAACATTACGGAAATGTTCTCGTGTTGTTAGCTGGGCGTTTTCTTTGTAGAGCGTTCTTGACTCTTCCACTTCTGTGATAATCCTGCAGTTTGTTGGAGAGAGTGTTTTTGTGCAGAATTCCCAAAGCTCAGCGTAACACCTTCTGCCCTGTGGCCCTGTCTGTCTGCAGGCCTGTATTAGTGCTGTGTGGCCCGCAGGGTCCGCGGCTGCCCTTCTATTGCCTGTTTGCTTATCAGGCCCCTTCCAGCCACATGGCTCAGTGTTGCTAAGCGCAGGCTGTGTTTGTTTGGCTCATCCGTGGGCTGTGAGCCTCGAGTCAAGCCTGGTGTGAAGAAGGCCGATAAAACAACAGCTAATGAGACGACAGCCAAGCAGGCCGACTGCCAGAGGAATCCGAGTGCCCTTCACACCACGATCACACACACTATAGGATGCCATCACTGTCTTCACACACTTGTGGCCTGAATGCCTCAACACATCTTAAAAGGTTCATATGATTTTAAAGTGATTGTTGTTGGCAATTTCAGAGGTAAGCGATAGCAAGCTAGCTCTGAAAACATTCTTGAAAGCTCACTTTAGAGAGTTCTCCAAAGCCGCCGCCACATAAACACACACATTCTTAGTTTGACAGGCAAATAGAACATCCCATCGTTGCATTCGGACCAATGGTACCAATTGGCCAATCGGTACTGTTTTGATAACTAGTAAAACAGGTTGATACCTGCTGTGGTTAATCATATTCCAGGCGTCTCCAGGGTTACAGTTTAAGTGACGGGGGGCGGAGCTCCTGTTTATTCTATAGGCAACATTTGATTGGATATAAGAATGAAAGCAGTTTATCAGTTCATCATCGGTTTGTGTTGAATTGTCATATAACTTATCTGCACTGTTTTATTCTCCATCTTGCTCTCTCTCTCTCTCTCTCTCTCTCTCTCTCTCTCTCTCTCTGACTTTGCTGTGCGTGCATGTGTGTGTGTACGAGTGTGTGTGTGTACAAAGGCTGCTGTGATCGCCTGCTACAGAGAGACTGTACAAGCGTGGTTTGTGTTGCTGGTCCTGAGGCAGTATGTGTCCTATTCACACTCAGGAGAGCACAGATCCTCACATAAAGAGCAACAGACATGCTGAGCTGCTGTCCCCCAAACACACACAGAGCTCATTAGATGTGCGTTTGTTCTCCTGTAACACCATTAAGATTTGTAGAACTGAAACCCTCTGTGAGTGTTTGGGGGGCTATGAGGACGCTAGCATACTAAATGCTATTTTTGTTAAATAATGGCAAGAGTTTCTGCAAGGGTTAGCTGATAGAATATACAGTTTGTACAGTATAAAGACAGTATATGTATATGGAGTGTTCTTATAAAGCACATAGATGGGTGTGTGTGTGTCCATGTATTCAGCCATTTGAATCCTGACAGTTTGTTGAGGAGTGCTGCTGTGTTCAGGCAAAGTTCATGTTTCCAGAACTTTAAAAACTGATCCTTAAGTCAAACATCCCTGTATTCAGCCATCAAAGACAGACAGACAGAGTGAGAGACAGACAGACAGAGTGGGAGAGAGACAGTGAGAGAGAGAGGATGAGAGAGAGACACACACACAGAGAGTGGGACAGACAGTGAGAGAGATATGCACGAGAGAGGGATACAGACACACACAGAGAGAGAGAGAGACTGAACTTGGGTGCTATCAGAAGCACACTGGTGTGTTATGTGGTTGAAATGCATAGAACATGCATAAATGAGGTAGAAAGAGAGAAAGACAGACAGAGATGGCGGGAGAAAGAGAAATGAGGGACTGCACACAGCATAAAGGAAACGAGTAAATAGGAGCGGCTCTAATAGGAATATCAGAGCGCTGAAAGGTAAACAGCCCCTCCAGGCCGACACAAAGGGAATGCGGCGGTTTGGAGAGCAGCGGAGAGAGGTGAAGCTCCTGCGCAGGCCTGATAAGACGGCTGCGCATGCCTGCAGCGCTGAGATAACACTGAGCACTGGCATGTGTCGCCCCTGATCCCAATTTCACACTCAATATTCATCCAGCCTGACAAACAAGCACCATTTAAGATAAAAAAATAAATATAGACTCCCTCTGCCATTACCTTCTGTTTATATTAATCTGCCAGCGCTCGCTGCTGCTTTTAAAGAGCAGTAAACACCTCACACACACAAGCTCACACACACACACGCTCACATACACAAATGCGCATAAACACACATCACATCTGCATGCCAGGGCAAATACACACACACAAACACAGATAAGAATGCCAGAGACTGTGTGTGTGTGTGTGTGTGCGCATCACAGGCTGCAGCTGGTATCCTGAAGTTTTATTCACATTCACACTTAAAACGTTTTACGCGTTCGACACGACAAAATTTATCATTGCCAGGAAATGACTATTGGGGGATCAATAAACTTGTGGATTCAACAAAATCACAACATGTTCTGTACATGTTCAAAACACATGTTCTGTAATGGTTATGTTCTAATAAGAGGGTGTAAATGTTTAATAGTGTGTACTACAGGCTGCTTCAGTGGTGCGGTTCCACATGACTTCTGGACCAGTGGAATTGTTTAGTGACTCTTAGGTCTGTTCAGTTGTAGACATCTCCTTGTTTTGTTATCCGTTGGAGGTGTTAGGAAAGCAAAAAATGTTTCCTGCAAGCAAAAATGGTTCTGAGTTTGTTTTGGAATTAAAGGAATTTATCTTTTGTTTTATAGTTTGCAGTCACAACATACGTTAAGTTTCTGTGCTTTCTGTGTTAGGTTTTTCTATACATAATAACTTTTATACTGTACAAACTGTGTATTCTGTACCCCTCAACCAAACCCTTACCAAAATTTATTTTCATTCAGTATGTTTAACTCCTCACTTGTGATGGTTTAATGCAGAGTCACATTTCAGAGGTCGCTGACTGGTCCCCATAATATAGGTGTGTGTGTCTGTGTATGTGTGTGTCTCTGTGTGTGTGTGCATGTGTGTCTTTTACCATCCTTGTGGGTCATTTAACACACACAGACCCAGAGTCCGATCGGCTGGTCCAGCTGGAGTTTCCTCAGTAAATCTGGTGAGGAGCGAGCAGAATTCTAGCAGAGATCACTCACACTCACAGCACCACAGATGGAGAGAGATCTGCCAGCCGGCCCAGGACACCTACTGTCTCACTGTCTCACGGCCAGGAGGTCCAACTGCTGCCCCCATACCATTCACTCTCTCTCTCTCTCTCTCTCTCTCTCTCTCCGTCTCATACACACACACACGCTGCATATTCATAATGACAGTAATGCAGCCCGCTGCGGTTTGTAAAATGCAGGGGTGTGTTGAAAGAGCACCCAATATTTCACTTGCTGTACAGATAGTGTTGATACTAGCACACTGCATACTCATTTTACTTCATCACACTGGAAATGAACTGTTGAGCGCATTGCATTGTGGGTACAGTAATCCGCACGGTATTCAGTGCTTTGGTTTATTTATTATTATTTAACCAAAATAAATAATTTTTATAAACAAATTCTGAGAATGCAACAGAATATTATGCAGATGAAAAACTGCATGTTGTGTGCAGTATTCATGCTGCATATTATAATGCAGAATTGCTAAGAGTAGTAAAGGTACAAATTTGTCCCCAATATTTGTTTAAATAACCCCCTCACACACACATACACACACAAACACACACACTCTCAGTCCTGCCGGAGCAATTAGAGCTGAATGTATGTGCAGTAAGATCGAGTTGGGCTGCAACTCCCAGTATGATGCGGATTCGAGTGGGAATAAATCTGCAGCTGAGGACACACAGCAGATATTTAGACGGAGCCCCAGTATAGTATATTTGCCACTTGCTGACAGAGTGTATATGAATGTGTGAGAGTGTGTGCGTTAAAAACACTCCCCGCTGTATCAGTTTAACCAAGTACAAAGTGCCATTATTATTTGTTGTCATGTTTCGTTATCGTTTGTGTTTCTTTTTTGTGCAGAATGTTTGGCTGGAATACACAAATCATTGCGTGGAAACCCAGAAGTTCTAAACAGAACCAGAAGAACTGCTGACAAAACTGAAACAGATTTTAGGATGGATGTCGGTTTTTAAAAACCTCATGCCAGGAAAAAGTAGCAAATGCTTCCATACGATTCACTTTTACTACACACACAGTGTATTATTAAGTCTTTTGAGGCCGGTGATGTAATGTCTGGTGACCGCGGCGACACACGCTCACGCTTTAGCGCCGTTCCAAAACCTAAGTTGTGTTCTAAGGCAGTACGCTAAAGTTTGTTGCATTGCATTGTGGGATTGCATTCATCACGACGCATCAATGCTTTTTGGAACGTTTTCCAAAAACGTTTTCCCTGTGAAAGTTCCCTTGAAGTTGAGAATGTTATGCATCAAAAATGCTATTCATACGTCTTTAGTGGAACATTATTGCAAGATAAAATTGTTCAGAGTTTGCAATGCTGCATCAGAATAAGGGATCTTAGAAGTGCCTGTTGTTTTGTAACGGCCTCAGCGTCAGGAGCGTGTGTGTGATGCTGCAGGTTCTGCAGCAGATGTACTTTACACTCTCTGAAGTTACATTGCAGGCTCTGTATGGAAACACGCTTTGTGGTGTGTTTATAAGGCTGACACAGCAGGCAGCTCGACTCTGATTGGACGTGGATGTGGTTTATGGTAAGGCTTTCTGATTTAAACACACAATGATACACACAGAGACGCTGTATAACAGGGAAAACACTCAATGCTATGTGGTTGTTTAGGATGGAACAAGGCTAACAACACTTGAGTTTCATTATATGGATGGAAAGTTGCAGTAGATGCATCTTCAGTGTCTAGGAAAACAATTCTTACTGCTTCATGGTTTAAAGGGTCATTCATCCAAAAATGAAAATATTTCCATCATTTACTAACCCTCTTACTATATACTTACTATAACTGTAAGTCTATTGAATAGTCTAAGATGCATTTGAATATCTAATGCTGTCTGTCTGTCTGTCTCTCTGTCTGTCTTTCTTTCTCTGTCTCTCTCTCTGTCATGGCATGGATCCAGATGGCAGCCACAAGGCAGGCGGCTCGGCACAACAAGAGGAGGGGCACACACACACACACACACTCAGCTTAATGAACACTCATCCATTATTCATCACTCTCTCTCACACACACATGCAGACACTGCCTCTGTCAGGAACAGACGGCATTGAGGCTACACTGAGTTTATTATTATTAAATTGTAAGGCTTTATTTCCTAGATTTATCAAGTTGCTGGTATAGTGCTAGTACAGCCCCCCCACCCCAAAACATTTCCATCTCCCTGTTTGTTTGTGCCCTATCCAAGTCTAGACTCACAATCGTGTGTGTGTGCGTGTTTGTGTTTGTGTGTGTGTGTGTGTGTGTGTGTGCATGTTTGTGTGTGTGTGTGCGTGTTTGTGTGTGTGTGTATGGATCTATGTGTACATTCTGATTGAAGACAATCAGAGTCATTGGCTATTGGCACAATATTTTAAAATCTTATATTATAATATATAATCTGAGATGACAGATCGTCTGTCTGTGCAATCGTTCATTTTGCCATATTCTCCCATACTGACCATAAAATCTTGGACATTTGTTTAATGTAAATATCTTAAAGAGACAGCAGCAATAATCTAGTAACAGGTGATAGAATTGTGACTGATGTTTCTGATGTTTGAATATTGTAATTGTTCCTTCCTCTTTTAATTCTGTAGATTGTGTGGATGGACTAAACCCACTGAATGAAGTGGGAGAGAGAGAGAGAGAGAGAGATGGTGTTTTCTTGATAGATTGCGATCAGGTGGGTGAGAGACTTTACCTGTCAGTGCCGATGGGTCAGTGACAGTGTGTGTGTGTGTGTGTGTGTGTGTGTGTGTGTGTGTGTGTGTGTGTGTTTAATTGTATGTAGGAATGCTGACACCCCCAGGATTAAATGACCTACAAGACTCCTGGAATAATTACAGCAGATACTTACTGCAAATAAGATTGAGAGAGAGAGAGAGAGAGAGAGAGCGAGGGAGAGAGAGACTAATAGAGCAAATGGAGGCAGGTGACTACAAACATATCTATGGCTCTGTGACAACAGCTAACAAAATCAGGTTATCAGAACCTGTTTTAACATTTATATGCAAATCAGTAAAACCGATGACAAGAGTGAAATCTTTCTATGTCAAAACTGTTAGCCGCTGCTGAAGGGCTTTACATGCAAATCATAGTAACAGGCAAAAGTTTTCCTTAAGTTTTCCAGTTTTTCTTAAACCATTTTGTCTCTTTCCCAGATATATAATCACTGTTTAATGTCAAAAAATAAAAATACAGTAATCAATCAACACAGCGACATTTAGTGGTTTAAAGTATCAAAACCACAAGATTATAAAAGCAAAATGAACAAAACTGTGGTACGATTACTCACCCAGTAACAGTATTTGACCAGAGAGTCAGTCTGCAGAGTCTCACTGTCTCCTCTGCGTTCTGTGTGAAGAAATAAAAGAGATTGATGGAGTTTGTGGAGAGCCTGTAGCTCGGCACACCTACAGCCCCAAATCTCCTCATTAATACCTGAGTGGAGGGTTCGAGAGAGTCAGAGATAACACTCGCTCATCTCTCAGCAGGCTAATCAATAGATCTTTTGTGTTACCGGCCCGTGTTTGAATTGTCAGAGCGAGTTCACCGTATCTCACACTCATCCTCAGACCTCCACCGTTTCTGAACTTACAAAAGCACCACGTATGTGTCCCTCGCCCCTTTTGTGCAGGCAAGCGGTTTTAAAAAGCACAGCGTTTCGGTCCTTCAGACGATGTGTTTGGCTCTCTGCAGACATCAGGTGCTCTGAGGTGAACAAAGATTGCTTGCCTGGATGTCTGGGAGCTGATGTTGTTTGCGCGCTCAGCGTTTACCTCAGCCGTCAGAGGGATTATTTGCGCTGTTGTTAGCTGAGGTTTTTGTGGTGGGGAGGGGTGACTAGCTGGTTTCTAGCTGGTCCAAGATAGAGGATCAGCTGGAATACCAGTTGGTGGGGCAAGGGTCAACTGGCTAGACCAAGATGTCAAGCTGGTTAGTGCTGGTGGATCCAGGACCACTCTTAAAGTCATAAGACCCCAAATCTGTTACTGTTGGGCCCTTTCAGCTCTCAGTCAAATGATTGAGTTATATCAGAGAGGACCTTAGTGAGACCCGGGACCGTCTACCATGTTTCAAATACCAGTTTTACCCCCTTAAGGTGGTGTGACCTGGTTATGACCCCTGGGCCATTTCCCACACTGACATAAATCGAGCCTCACGTCACTTTCATCACTCTCAGTCTCACTACATTGTTCTCTCTCAGTCAGAATGACTGTCTGTGTTGAATATAACAGTGTGTAACAAGCAAAGTATTTAATGTTTGTCTTTTAAAACTGTGTCTGTCATTTAGGGGCCCACCGGGGACCTCAATAGACTTCAGACAATCATCATTTTTAAAAAAAGACAGAACAATCACGTTAAAATGATTCAAAACAGCTAAACCAACTAAAAATGTGTATTTATCATCATTATTATTATAAACATCTTTCTAGTAGCTGTAAAAGATTTGATTGGGTAGAAATTGGGGTGAGATTTAAATGTGTTTACACTCTGTCTTTCTTCCAGTTAAGGTCTTAGACATGTGGCTGTTATGTGTGTGCAGCGCTGAAATCACGCAGCATGTTGCTGCTGTTATTCTGCTCGTCATTTTTGTATGAAACTCGCCCTCAGTGTGACTGCAGGATGTGGCTTATTAACATTTATAAAATAACAAAACAGTTTAACAGCCTACAGTGTGAGGTGACCCAGAAACTGACCTGTGTGTGTGTGTGTGTTTGTGTGTGTGTGATGAATGGCCGTCCTCAGCAGGGAGAGTTGAGCTCATGTGGAGATGAGAGTGTATTTGCTGGAGCAGCGGGCAGGTGCCCTGTTTAAACACTTGTTAGGGGGTGACATGATATCAAGACAAATGAAGTCGTGCACAGAAGCGGTGGAGGAAATCACATTGTGTCATTCAGTGACACTTGAGCGCAGGCTGGTGTTGAACATACTGTGGTCCACACTGACATCTGCACAGAACAATCTTCCCTCAGTATCATTAAAACACTCTATCAATAAAACGCTGAGGCTAATTTTTTATCATTTTAGAGTTTTGTTTTTTCAAGCAACAAAAATAGCAACTCTGTTTCATTGTTTTTCTCCTCATTATGGCTTTTTGGCCTTTTTCCCAGCCAAAAATGTGTTTACAGTCTCTCTGCTTTATAAGCGAAATGCCATTGTGATTAATCACAAATATAAAGAAATAAAAACGAGCATTAGATCTTTAAATATATTACATTTAAGCTGACAGTGCATTAAAATGTGCATCAACTCAGTTACCGTAAAACTCTGTTACAGTCATCACTGCAAAATTAACTCCATCAGGCTGCATCTCCATCAACCTACAGCTAAGGTTGTACGAACATTTCCTTAATGTTTCTGTTAAGCAATTAAAATGTTTGGTAATAATATTAATTTGAAAGTTGTAGGAATGTGTAAAATGTTAGCTGCTACACGAGACCCCTTTATGTTGGGTTCTGATCTTCCTGTCAGTGTTTGCAGTTTTAATTGTTTTATATTGTTTTGTTTTAAACAGGTTTGTGCATCAGTTGCTTTGGTGAAGTAACAGCAAACTCATCTCTGGTGGTGAAAGAAGGTATTTTTAATGTGTATCAGTGCGGTGTGTATCAGTGCGGTGTTTATCAGTGCAGTGTTTATTAGTGATATATTTATTGGACATTCAGATGATAAGAGCGTGTAAATTAGAGACCTGATCCGGTCTGTTCTTCTCTAAGTTCTTTGTCTTTTGGAGGACCAAAAACATAATCAACAAAGCCATTTTCCCCCAAAGTTCAGAGGGAATTGGAGAGAAAAAAAGCAGGAGTTATTAAAATTCATGTGCGCAGCTCAGCTTCACAGCAGATGTCGGCATAATTAAAGAGAGAAAAAAAGTATGAAATTAATTTCAGGTTTAATGTAAATTCAGCGATTGGCAGAGCTCATGTACAAAGAAAACACGCGCACAGATACACAAACAAACACGCGCGCTGCATGCACACACACAGACACACACACGCATGTAAAAAACAACACATTCTGACCACTAGATTAAACAGTGGATGGTGCATTAACACAGATGCATTAAATTCTCAGAAATTCTATGCATGCATTACTGCGAGCAACACACTACTGCTTTTTTTCTTGCATGTACATGTTAAATGTATCTCTGTGTCCTCTCATATTCTTCTGTTCTCATGTGTTCAGTGTCTTCACACATGTCCCCTCACAGATGGAGACAAACAGAGACACCACATGCCAGCTGTCCAAGATGTAGTTACGGCCCGAGGAAAGGGACAGAGCCATTTATAATTCACCACTCATATTAAAGAAACAGAGAGAGAGAGAGAGAGAGAGAGAGAGACCTTTACATGCACATACCTGTCTCACACTTTCAGCACAGCAATTCTTGGTGTGTGTATTTTTGTTGTGTAAGTACAGGGCTTTGTGTCCTGTGAGGTGTGTAATATTTAAAACACCACAATATTACACACGTTTTGCACTTTATGCATAATTTAACAAAATTACAGCTTGATTGGATAAGATTTGAGATAAAAATGTTGTTTCTCTTGATATGTTTGTTTACAGGTGTCATTGTACAACTCGGGTTTGTTGTTTACTGACACTGTTGTCCAAAGACTGTTGACATGAAAATCACGAACTGACAGTTGCCATTTTTGTAAATATTGCTGAATCATTATCACACAATAAATATGACATACATCTTTTTCAGTAAAAATGTTTTCAAATCTTTTTCTTGTGTTTGACAGAAGAATGAAGGTCATGCAGATTCAGAATGACACGTGAGTAAACATTGAAAATATTTCATTGTGGAACTATTCATTAACACATGCAGTAAACACTTGACTGAATTATAGCTTTCAGTCATAAAGGGTCACATCAAATTTCTCCTGCTTCTTCCTTCACTAAGGAAAAAAGTGAAGTGTGTGTGTTTAATCGCATAAGTAATGAATGCAGAATACTGTCTGCTGCCGTGAAACATCTTAGCAGATGATTCTGTGGTGGCTACCCAGAATCTGTTTGTGGAAGGTTTTCAACCTTATGTATCATATAAACGTCATTCTAATTTAAGTTAGTGGAACATTTGAAGGATTTTAAATTTAAAAAACATTCCTATAACCAAGCATTAACGTTTATAAACTGGATGTCTTACAACCTAAAACTGTTAGCTGGGAAATAATATTAATATAGCGTCTTAAACGTTTCAAAATAAAATTTAGAGAAACATTCTTACAAGCCCAAATTGACAGCTGGGGTCGGGCCTGTCTTAAAAGCTTTATATGTGATTTGTTAAAAACCAATTGCTCTGTGGAAGAAATTAATTTGTTTTTATTCCCAGATGACTTCTGCTGCTCTGCAGGTGGACCAGACCCCATACTGATGCTCGGGTCTGGCGCCCGGGGACTGTAGGGCACTCAGTAGGACTTTCATCAAGTGTCTCCACCTTCATACCCAAATGAAAACAGGCAGAGCCGAAAGCATGAGAGAAGTCGAGAGCATGAAGAGCTGGAGAATATTTTTCAATTCACCAGATGTGAGTCATTTCATCTTGTGATTCAGATGAGGTTTGTGTTGTGAGAACAGATGTTCTCACCCCGCCTCCTTTATCAACATTAGCTGATTAGGTTTTAGCACGCAGAACGCGCCGGTACTGCCTCTCAGGTACAGCCGCCGTCATCTGCGTCTGTGCAGCTGTGCTGTGTGGGTGAGCGACTGAGCGAGCGAGTGAGAGTTCTGTCTCCAAGCAGAAACAATAGACAGACCCTCACCATCTCCTGCTTCAAATGTTGCATGTCTGTATATTCAGCATGTCTGCTAAATAACACCCCCCATTTCACAAACACTCATGTGGCGCATTTTGAGGGGGACGCATTTTGGCGCTCACTCTGACAAACAGAAGCGTGTAAAGGTTATAGTTTAGTTATAGTTTAGTTTTTTAATCATTTTGTGGTTTGATATTTTGTTTTTTGGTTGGTTTGTGTTATTAAATTAATACAGCACTGCAAATAAATCCTTCAGTATTCGACTGCACAGTTTATTGTTTATCAGTAAGAACAACAAGCTGTGATTGGTTGGCTTGCATGTTAATGAGATGGCCACTCTTTTCTGATTGGGTTGTTATTTTTGAGGCAATGCACTGCTAGTTTATCTGACCATTCTACCCTGACTAAAATACAAACATGTTGTCTTTAATGTGTAATTTATCAGGTTTTGTGCAGGTTTTGTGCTTTAATGCATATTTATAAATTTAGTTTAGGTTTAGTTATTCTATAAAACTGCTATTATCACATTTATATTTTAGGGACTGAATTGCTGCCATATTTTTTTTACTTTAGTAAAAGGGTTTGGTTAACTTCCCGTACAAAATCAACCAGTTTTACTGCAAATTATACCCAGAAACAACCAGTTTAATTATGGTAGTAAACTGTGGGTGTAGAAATGGTAATGAATGAAAAAATACATTGTTTGTAAACCATTGTTATTTTCAAAGGGAATATTAACCTCAGTTCGATGTATCATGATGACCATTAATGTTTTTTGATTTCCTGAAGACTCTTTCTGAACAGAATGTGTGTGTGTGTGTGAGTGTGTGTGTGTGTGTGTGTGTGTGTGAGAGAGAGAGTGTGTGTGTGTGTGAGTGTGTGTGTGTGTGTGAGAGAGAGAGAGTGTGTGTGTGAGTGTGTGTGAGAGAGAGAGAGTGTGTGTGAGTGTGTGTGAGTGTGTGTGAGAGAGAGAGAGTGAGTGTG
>JBAJNP010001345.1:0-63709 GCA_036877545.1 Yasuhikotakia modesta | reverse complement strand
AATGCTACAGCGTCTAAACAGCTGGATGTTTTAAATGTTCTTTGAATAAAAAAACACTTAAATAAAATAAATAAAATTAAAATAAAATAAACAGGAAGTTCTTTTTATAAAGTAACATGCATTTTCAACTTAATATGGCCAGTTATAATGACTGTTTTGTAGTCAATATAACACATTATGGCAGAAGACAGGAAGTGCTAATATTCTGTATAACAGCACTGTTGTCTATGGTTATTGCTAAATATAGGTATTTTTACCACATTTTGTTGCATGATATATCGCAGTATGTTACAAAATAGCATTTGAACCTATGATATATAAAACTTTGACCTTATGTAAACTCAAATCAAAGCAGATCCAAGTGCTCATTTTTCCCAGCTCAGCTGCAAGACTCCAACAGCTTTTTTTGTTCCGCCGAACAGTCTCGTTTACTTCCTTTCAAGTCTGACTTATTCTGTGGGTATGTGGTTGAGGGAGAGAGAGAAGAAAGGGTTGGAAAAGTGCTAAACAAATGAATGAGCATAGCGTCGTACGCCATCGAGGGAGGGTGGGCTGCAGCGTGGAGTCGTGAGAGAGGCGCAGGAAAGAGGAAGCCGGCCGCCGCGCTGGGGTTGCTTTGCGCCGGAGAGGCCCGTTAATTAAATCTGAGGGACAGACATGAGAGCTGACCCAGGCGTCAACCATAGGCAGTCAGTGGCGGGGAGAGGCGCCCCCCCCACCCCTCCCACTCTCTGTCCGTCCGTCCGGTTGGCCTGCTGGCCCCAGCGCAAGACGGGGGGAGGGCAGGGCGCCGGCAGCTAGTCTGGCTCCCAGTGTAGACTCCTAAACGTGGCTTTGCGGTCAGACCAGAGACTCTTAATAGGCGTATAAGGTGTTTTTGCTTTTTTCCTCCCTCCCTCTTTTGCTTTCCCAAAGGCAGACAGGAGAGTGTACATGTGTCTGTGTGTATCTGGCCAGCAGAGCGGTGTAGAGTTCCTCAATTTGTACGTTTGAATCAGGGCTGTCAATTTAAAGTGGTCGTTTACTGTAGATGGAAATTTGAAATTCAATCATGCTTATGTAATCATACTATAAATAAGGAATTTTTCTTAATATTTCATGTGTACATAGACTAACACTGTTAAAAAATCATTAAAATGTACATTTTGTACATAGAATAGAAGGACAAATGACAAGCTTCATTATAAAGTGGATTTCTGTGTGTTGCTGGTAAGTGATAGACTTACGTTCAATAAGATTGAAAGAAAACAGGAAATATATTGACTTGCTACTTTTTGTCTATTTAGTGACTTCATTTGACTTGATAATGTCATGACCTTGAAATTGTCCTTATTTGGAGGCTTTCTTGTAATTGTGATTAATTACATAAATTAATTAGCATATCGTGAAATTAACCGAATTACCATTTTTAGTTGATTGGCTGTCCTAGTTGTATGTTAAACTTCCCATAGAAGACTCAGTGTTTTATCAGCAGTGCATCTATCAAATGAAGAAGTCAGAAAAAAAACGACTCGTCAATGATGTTTATGTTTCTTTCTCCACAAATCTATTCGGCCTGTGCTTTACTGACTACCTCCCGTGTTTTTTCCTCTTTCTGTTTCTCATTGCTGCAGATTATCCTCGTCTCTATCTCCCACATCTGTCTGCGTTTACCTCATCCATGTGACACCTTTTTATTCCCCAGTCTTTATTTTTCTCCCAGTCGCCTCGTTCTGTTGTTCTCGTTCTATGATTTTGATCTCCCTCATTTTCCTATCTCTTCCCTCGCTCATTCTCTCTCTCTCTCTTTCTGTCTCTCCCCTGAGGCTCTCGGTGGGAGAGCAGCGGTGGGGGGTGTGGGGGATCTGAATCCTCTGGGCTGGCGGAAGCGCTGTGCTAGCCCTCCATCCCCAACCCTGCCACCCCCTCCCCCCCCACCACCTAGCCAATCAATGCCAGCCTTTCAGTTCTGGCTGAGCCCCGCAAACAGGGGGATCAATAAGTTATTAGCACCATTCTGTCAGCTGTAATGTGGAGATTGATTGGAGGTTGGGGCTCCGCCGTGCCGCCCGCCACTTCCCCTGCCTGATAAAGATGACAGATTAAAGGAATAAGAAGAGGGAATTAAGGAGTATGGCCTGTCCAACCTGTCAGTAGATGGAGGGAGCAAAAGGTTCAGGAGAAGAAAACCAAGAGCCTCCCTCTCTGCTCATTTAGTTGTTTTTTTCTATTTCTCTATAATCTATCCATCTTTTTCCCCCTCTCTTCCCTTTATTAAAGTTCCATGGGTGCTGTGGCCCAGCTCGGCACCTATCGCTGTTCAGCGAGGGCTGGAGGAGTTATTGGTGACAGGAGTCGCTCCGTGATTTGGGAAACGCAGCCCAGGCACGAGGCGGCTCCAAGCTTCCCTGTACAGTGTTAAATGTGAGCATCACAGCTTTAAGAGGCAACATTTAATTGGTATTAAAGGCTTTCCGCCTTAAAATCTCTGACCCTGAGGCAGACAGGCGCTGCTGAATCCCTGCTTCTCCCCTGAGCGCTCTGAAAAAGAGAGAGATGAATTTTTGCTGCTGTGGGTTTTTTAACAGTCTTTGAAGCTCTTTTTATTTATTTTTGCGATCTAAGTTTTCTGTCTGCAGTTTTTAAAGTGGTATAGTTTTTTTTGTAAAATGACACTTGTGTGAGATTGTATAAAAGGCAAAGGCTATGTGTTGAGTATCACATATTTGTGATAATATAATATTTATATAGTAAGCAGTGCTGTGTGTATGCTTTGCATAGCATCTTAATTTTTGGTATGAAACCTGCAAGACCTACAGTTTTTTTTAATTAACAAACACAGAGAATACTCTGTTACTTAATACTGTGAAATGTGGTATCCCACAATGCAATGCAATGCGCTTAATGTTAACTTTTAGCAATGTGCTGTGCAATGCAATATCACAATGCAATGCGTTTAATGTTACATTTTATTAACAATATGACAAATAACCTGGAAGCAACAGCAATCACATTTTTATCTACCTTTTAAGTCATTTGATTGGACTTCCAAAGAATTAAAACATTTTTATCCCAAAGCGTATTCAGTTGTACTACTGTGTTTTTCCACAATGATAGCTGACTAAAGTTTAAAACATTTATCTTTGTCTATTTTGCACTTTCACATATAGCATTTTAGAAAACAGTAGGCGGTGTACAGTATATACAGTACTATGCCGTATTCAGCAAGCTAGTATTCCATTCCAAACACAGCCGAAAAGTTCAAATCAAACTTGCTCTTTCTCAAACTACCAAAAACTCAAGATGTGAGTAAAAATGTGAAGAAAAAGCACACAACAGAGAACAATAAATGGATAGGAGCAGGAGAAGTGTGGGTGAACAGTTAACATGGAGGTTTATAAGGAGTGAGTCAGTGTTGCCTCCCGCCTCCAGCTCCTCAATGCAGAATATCTACTTCCTTCTTACGGCCCAAAATGCTTTCAGCTTTTGTTGAGCGCATTACTGCAGCTTCAGACCAGAGTGCAAGAGTTGATCTAGTGTGGTCCACAGCCAGGTTCCCTCCCTGCCTGCGTTGACACCATGGGCACATTGCCCCGCTTGAAAACTTCTCCACACCAGTTTCGTACTGCAGCTTTTTCTACGCTGTCAAATCGTAATTTGTCAAATAAATGTAAAGGTTTTTGAAGGGTTTGTTTAATCACAGGGGGGTTTAAGAAATTGTGTGAGTTTGAGCTACAGATCCATGTGACTGATGGTTTAGGATCATTGATTTTGAAGAGATGGAGGTTGAGATGCAGGGGAAATGGACGGAGCCCAGGGCTTTGGGAGTGTCGGCAGGCAGGAGGTTGCCTGATAAGACGCGACGGAGCTTGGAGAACAGGCTGGGATGGAGATAGCGGCGCTAGCATGGCTGAGCCCTATGGGAAGGACACTGTTAAGAGATTAGGGTCAAAGTGGGATGTAGAGAGAGGAACAGAGAGCCTATCATCTGTGCCAGCCTAGCTGCTGTAGAAACCAGGGATGGTTTGTTTTATAGCTGTATTTTCTAACCCTTCTTATTTGCTAATATATTAAGCAAAGTTGAGATATTCATTGTAAATATAAAGAAGTCAAAAAAAGTAATTGCTGTTTTGTTTTGCAGAATATTTTGACATCGTAAAATTTTAAAGATGTGTTTATGGGGTTAACAAAACAGAATCTGAATCTGTTTAAGTACCTGAACCTGCTTAAATAACCCCTGTGGTACCACCACATATTTACTGTTATTGCAACACCGTTCACATTTTGTATTCATCTTATCGCTCGTGTGAAGTTCTTCAGACATTGCAGGTTTGGTGAACGCATAGACAGCCGACTGCTGTAGTGTAACACTTGTGCGGTGATCATATCAGCTCCACACGAAGACAGAGAACGGAAAATAATTGAATACGCTAAGGGATATTCTTCACCTCAAAGACAGAGGAACGGAGATGAGCAGCGAGAGACGGATAGAGGGAGTGTTGTTGTTGTCTTTGGGTGGAGGTTAGGAGAGGAGATGGGGGCCATTAGAGAGGCCCCTGTTTCTCTTTGGAGTGGGTTAGACAGCCCCCCCTTCAGAGGATACATCAAACAGCGTCATTAGTAAAGCTCGCTCCCCACAAAGAATCTCAGACCGAGCTCTGCCACTCCAAAAGCCCTTTCAAGCGCAGGCTTGCTTTGCTTTCTCTCCTCAGCGCTCTTATCAGAGCGGGGCATGAACAGAACTCTCTGTGTGGAGAGGCTGGACAAGAGGAGGGGCGTGTGAGGCGAGTTTGTACTTTTGTGTTGAACATATATGAAGGTGCAGCTACTCTCTGTTGTGTTGCCATGTGAGAATTTTCCCATTTTACATGCATCTTTGATGTGTAAGACTTCATTCATGGCTTAAGTAGGGTAAGGTCATTTGTAGTAATGGGCTGCTGTTGAATGTGCATTAGATGCACTCACAGGTAGCCATGAAGGTGTCACTATATAAATGAAACATCAGTATAACTTTCTATTATATGCACAGGCCACCAGGGTTGGACAAAAGAATTGGTTCTTGTTTCAATTTGGTTTGGAATTTGAATTGATTAAACTATAGGATGTTAAATTTATATTTGAATTTAAATGACAGGAAGAGGAAATTACTGGTGGCGACACAACATTGAAATTTAATTGTAATTTTTTATTTATTTTGTCTAATTAACCAAATAATTAACCTGTGTATGTTTAATTAAACGTATGAATTGGAACGTTTTGATAAATTTGGGGGTTTATAATGTAAATGACAATTTATGAAATATAATGAAATGCTGTTTAGAAATTAGCTTAGTTATTTAATTTTCATAGGTGGCATTTAAATTGACTCAATATCATCTAATATTTCTGGAAAACCCCATATGTTCTAGGTAATATATTTGTATTTTTTACTGGAAAATCATTTTTTACAGCACATGCGTAAATTTCTTAGAAGTTTATTCCATTATGATATCACTTCCTACAATTCAAATAAAAATTTCACATCCTGTTTGCCACCTCAAACAATTCAATTCAAATTATGAATTAAATTGGAATTCAAAAAGCACATTGAATTCAGTTCTAAACAGCATGCAACCCCGCAGGCCACATACACTGAAAATGGATAATCCATGCGTCTGCATTTATTGCGCGATCCAATTAGATATACAGAATCTGACAGCGACAAACAACGCAAGGCAAAAGGAAGAACATAACTCTGCGGCTTTGACTTTTCTGCTTCATGTGGTGCATGAGGGCAGAAAGAGTGAGAGAGAGAGAGCGCGCAATGACAAACGGTCTCTTCCTTCCTGCATGCATGCACCACTGTGCTTTCAGCAGCACCCCTCCCAGCGTGATTAGCAGGATATTGATTTGAGATGTGTTTGGGGGGGAGGAGGGCACTGTAATCGTACACTAGACACCAGCGAGTCACTAGAGCGCTGCATTAGGCTAGTGCAGACAGCTTCCTCTCTTCCAGAGAGAGAGAGAGAGAAAGAGAGAGAGATCAGAGAGGGGGGGACAACAGCGAAAGAAAGGAAGGAAGAGATTAGCAAAAGGTGTGAGCTGTGTATGGACTGCAAACAGAGAGTGAGAGAGAAAAAAAACTGAGAAGGCGTCATAGCGCGACAACAGCTAGAGAGGCGAGTAAGGAGTTTGATAGAAGACACAGTCAGGACAGCTTGCTTTTTTCCAAATTTTTTTCTCCTTTGACAACTTTTGTATTGTCATTTCTAGAGATTTTATTGAGTGTTAGGCCGGTCCGAAGACCAGGAGCTTTTTGTTTGCGTAGATAGAGAGATAGATAGATAGTCAAAACAAGAAACAACGGTAGATACACAGGTAGAGTGTGCAAGAGAGAGGGGGGGGTGTGTGTGTGTGTGTTCGAGATAGAAGAGAGCGCGAGAGAGAGCGAGAGAGAGAGAGCAAGCAAAGAATCTCTCGTTTCTGCACATGGCTGAGTAAGAACCAGATCTGTCATCCACGCTGGCACAGGGCCCTCACATCTCTGCGTATCAGTTGTAGCTCTCACAGCTCCAGCATGTATTCAGGTACACAGCCAGGCAGCGAGCTCCAGCGGCCCGTGGGGTTTGGGAATCATCTGACCGTATCTGAACCCCTAACCCTTCTCTTTTTTTCCACAGATGACGTTCTAGGCAAGAGGAGAGCCTACTCCCCCAACAGCAGCAGCGAGTGCCCATCCGAAAGCAAGAAGTCCCGCAGCGTGTCTCCTAAAGGTAGGGGCCCCGCTTAAGTATGTGTGTGTGTGTGCGTGTGTGCTGGAGATGGTAATGTGGTACAATCCGAGCTGTTTAACCTTAGTGTGTAAGATGGAGTAGGTTGGAATAGAAAGGACGAGTTGGAGTGAGAGAGCAGAGAAGTGGTGGATGGAGAGAACAGAGGAGGGAGGAGAAACAAGCACTCAGAGGAAGATAGATAACTCCTCCCCCCACTCTTAACCCAGGCAGATGCACTTTGCTGAGAGAACGCAAAGGGTAGAAATGTGGCACTACTGGGTTTGATTTAAACGCACAGATAAAGATCCTTTATAGCACAATCTAGATCTTGTATCCTTTGTTCTTTTCTGGCCTTCTCACTTTCACTTACAACACACCTCCACGCTCACATCCAGCGAGTTTCTGCCATTTAGAAGCTGTTGTAGGAGTTGGAAATCAATAAGGGAAATTGTTGCTAGGGCTGGACTTGCTGGGTCTCAGGCTCTGACTGAAATAAAGATTTGACCTCACAACCATTACCAGACATGCTCACCCAGCACTGCTGTAGAAAGCCCATCACCCATAGTGTGAAAGTATCAGTGATAGAGATCTATTGGCTGGCTAACATTGTGTTTTGGCTGTGATGAGTTCTGTAATCACGTTTTGTTCCAATTCTGTTGTAGCCTAGAGTAAAATCTGACTTGTTGAAGTTGCCTCCATAATTGTCTGAAAATCAGTTGTGCTGTGTTTTTTCTTGTTGGTTATTATTGTTCCAATCAATGAGGTTGTCCTGACCCAGCCGACTGTGAAGACCAGCGTATGTTGTGTTTTTGATGCTGGTTTGCTGGTGTCCAACCAAGCATTTTAAGTAACTTGCTTCATTGGGCAACCCGCTTCACCAGAAAAACCATGCTGGTTGACAAACTGCACCAGATGAGGTTTGTTAGAGAACATCTTGACTATGCTGGTCCAGCAACTAACCAGCATCTAACCTGTACTAACCAGCATAAACCATCCATGAAAAGGTTCTGGTACTTTAGGCTAGGAAAACACATGCATGTGCATTTATAACAACAGCCCACCTGGTACGGCTAGGCAGCAGGGGAGGCTTATATTTACTAGTCCACTAGTTCCTAGTTTAGGATTAACCGTGATCAGATCATCCTGCAGTGGCCTGTTAGAAAGAGAGAGTGAGTGAGCGAGAAAAAAAAGGAGAAAGGGGGATGTTTCACTGTTTCCTTCTGCTATTTTGTGGTTTTCCTGTTTCCTCTCAGGAATATATGTTTGAGTCTCTGCGATAAGTTTTGAAGGTTTGTTACATTCGGACGTAATTAGTACATTTAACGTAACTTTCTCGCAGAGTTATAAAGAAATAATCGTTAAATTTAGCTATTAAGTTGAAAAAGTCTAATTGTTTGCTCGAAATCGTGAATGTCTAAGTATGAATAATAGATAAATACTTATTTACATAAATGAAATACTGAACCTAAATGTTACATTTAAAACTAGAGCTAATATTTAGCTAATATGCAAATTAGCGATGCCCCGGGGTATTGTCAACCAGCTCAACTAATGAGGTGAAACAGTGCAACAGGCAGCAGCATAAACATCAGGCAAACTCTATGACAGCAAGCCAAACATAATCAAGCAATCCTGCAGGAGGAGTTGAGCAGCCTGCGAGTGCTGGAACTGTTCCTCACACCTGTTACCCATCAGCTGACCCATAGAAATCATTTGATTTCAGCTTTAAAACTGGCACTATGTATTTTATTGTATTATTGCTTGTATACACATACACACAGTGGGTTTTCATTCCATAGACGTAATAGTTTTTATACTATACAAACTGTATGTTCTGTCCCCCTACACCTAAGATTTATAAGCTTGTTAAACGTCCCCACAAGGTAAACATTTTCTGGTATTACTATACTTGTGGGGACATTTGGTTCCCATAATGTAATGAATACCAGGACCACACACATGTTAGATTTCTATGCTTTGTAGTAACTTTTTATAGACATAATGACTTTCATACTGTGTATAATGGCCGCTGACTGGTCCCCACAATGTAGATGTGTGACTTTACCATCCTTGTGGAGACATTTGGTCCCCACAATGGTAGGTAAACACACACACACACACACACACACACAGTATGTAACATACGATCTGTTTGTATATGTCACAACACATTCACACCCAATAGTTACTTGTCTGAGATCTTTGCTGTTTGGACAGTGTTTTATTTTAAGGCTTTACCTGCTCACTCATTATCATGTAGCCAATCAACAGGGCTGCTGTTGTGAGGATGATAAATGGCTGTTATGTGTGTTTTAGTTCTGTGAATTACAGTTGGCTTGCGTCGGTCACCCGCTGTGGATTAGCATGGCTTTGGAACGCCGCTGATCTCATGTCTTGTGTCTGCGTGTCTGTGATCTACCACCACACCCAAACAACAGAAATATGTGTGTGTGTGTGTGATGTTTGAGAGTATAGCAGCTGCTGTTGTCTGAGGTTTTACCTCCCAAACATGCACAAACACACACACACACACACACAAGCCCATAAACACACACACACACAGCTGGAGGGCAGCACTGATCTCAGTGCATCAGGTTTTACCTTTAATGACTAAAGCAGACAGAAAAGCTGGACTTAACGCAGGCTGTTCCCTTACACAGCCAGTAATACAAGCAGCTTTACACCCCTGATCCAGATCTTTATGTCTTATGTCCTGTGGCAGGAGATGCTCCTTCTAAGGAGAAATCTTAAGGCTAACTCACGCTGCTCCAACAAACACCAACAAACACAACATTCCAAAGCTTGTTGCTCTGGTTTTCCAGATCTCCTGATGTTGGAATAGACAGTGTGTAAATGACAGCGATGACATTCTGAATCCAACAGCCAACTTCAGAATGTTTGAAGTATGAGGTCATTCATGGCCTTTATTTTTGACCATATTTTCTTTCTCCTAACCAATAGATTTAAAGAAAAACAGGATTTGTGCAATTTATGAGTAGCTTATTTAGTTTTTAGCTGGTTTTAATCATTTGGTTGTTGTGATATCCTATTGTTGTCATGTAAGTGAGAGTATTTGGTCCTCACAGATTTAGCTAACAGGAATTGTTGTCATAATCCATGTTTACATCATTATGTAAACACACAACATTATGCACATTTGTGTCCTTGTAAACCACACATACCAGTACACACACATTTATTTGTATTTATTTATCATTGACTTTAAAGGCATTTCAGCCTTGTACATTAATACATACTGTGTATATTAGATATACTATATATATGTATATGAGATATAATCATACCATAACTCATTGATTTTAGATGTGTCCAAAGTTTATTTTAACCAGGCTATTTAAGATCACTACTACTGTAGTACACACACACACACACATGCTCAATCAAACACAACACATTCATACACACAAAACCTCTAAAAAATGCCTAAAACATCACACACATGAGCGCACACATCTGAAGCCTCTTGGGTGGATTATCTGGCGCTTGGCAGAACTCACTCCCTCATCCCCTGTGCTGGGCTGCACCGCTCCTGTTCGCCAGCCCGGGGCCAAGCTCCGGTTTCAATGAGGAGGGTAAAATTTCCCCCCTTCCCTCTCTTCCTCCTCCCTATCTCACCCCCATGAGTCCCCCCATGCGCAGGCTTGAGTTACTGCCGCCCGTGTACCGCCTGCTCCAGAGAAGAACCGCACTAAGGCTACCGCTTTCATTAATTTACTCAGGCATTCACACCCTCCTTCTTTCTAACATTCACACAATATCAAATAAGATCACACAGAGGCAGGTTTTGTGGTACATCTGATTTAATTTAGGTTTTTCCTGTCCCACAGAGAACTCCCACACGCCAGCTCTGGAGCCGGGCAGTCACATGACCCCCGAGGAACACTACCGGCGCGTGATGTCAGCTCTCAACGAACACGGCTCTTACGAGGAGCAGCAGCAACGCCTTTACCAGCTGGCTAACAACATGGGCATCCCGAACCACGGTGAGTGTGTGTCACCTGTGTTTGTGAATGTTGCTGTACCCGCTGTAATTGCCCATGTAGTGCTATTCTCTGATACCACACAAACAGCCTGTGTTCTGCTGCAAAGATTACTGACAATTCTATTTGCGGTCTCAGCCCACCCAGTGGTAGGATGTCAGGGTGGGTGATCTGTGAGTACTGCCACACACTGCAGTAAATAACGCTGCCATTGGGCCCTGAGGTTGACTGGATCGATTTGGCCCTTTGATTGGCTGCCAGCCAAACCTCTAAATTACCAACACCATGGAAACTGTTTCTTTTTTCCTTCATTTTCAAATTTATGGGCATTGACGATGTACAAGGGTTAACAGACACGGAAGTTATGAGAAAATCAACAAGATCTGTAAAACGAAATTTAGCAAACAACATCATTTTGTTTTATTTGCTGTTTGTGTTTTAACCACGCTGGACTTTTTTTTTCTCTCTGAAAACATTAATTGCCCTCAGCTTTTATGGCCGTTTCTTCAGTAGCATAAATTTAATCAATCTCACGTTCTTGCAGCATCTGAGCTCGTACGACTTTAAATTTTATTTGATCAGTAATGATTCTTAATTACGACTTGCAAATCTAAAGGGTGAACGCTATAAAGAGTTTAATTGCCCCTCTCCTACATCTGTAAGAAATTAGTGCCACTGTATCTACCGCTCACGTCTGGGGTTTAATGGCAGCGCTGAGCTTTCCGTCACCTTCAGCTAATAGTTTCTCTGGTTTTGCCACTGCACATCGCAGACAGATCCACGGGCGGCACGCCGGGGTGTCAATTCCCTTCCTGGTTCTGTCAAATCTGTCTCCCGTCTCATCATCTGCACTCTTTGCTTTCACTTTCCCAACCTCTCCTCCTCTCTCCATCTCCTAACATCCACCACATCCAACCACCTAAAAAGGTGTGCTTATTTGCGGAATGGAATCCAAATGTGAAACCCTTGGCGTTTCCCCTCTGTGGGAAATCTAGCGGCCGCGGGATTTGCAGGGTCACCGCTGGCCCCTCCCCTTGTTTTCTGGAAAAATGTCACGTGTGTGGTTTCATAATGGTTGCCATTGAAAACAGTCTCACCAGGGCAAGGTGGTGTTCCTCCCCTGAGGAATGCAAGTGAGCTGGCTTGCCCCTGCACGCTGAGCTCATAAGCCTGTGATAAGGCCGTGCCAGTCAACCACTGCCAACATGTCTGGCTGCCAAGACTTTGATGAGTGTGATACCTTCTCTCACCTTTTCACCCAACGGTCGACTGCATGAATCTGCTGAGGTTCTTATTTCACATTTCTATCGATTCTTCTCCTCAGCATGTGCTGTTTTTTTGTTTATTTTGACCTCCTTTATCAACACTTTTAAGACTTTCATATCTTCTAACTGTGTGTCCACACCACGCTCATATTTTTAAGGCGATTGTCTCTTTTAGAGATTGTTTAAGGGTATGGAATAACGTCATGGGGCGTTAAATCTTTCCCCACAATTTACATTTTCAAAAGCAGTTTAAAGACTTAATAGTTAATTTTAATTGTTTTTTTTCTCATTTGTTTGTTTTTCCTCATTCTTTTCCATTAGTGTATGTTTTACCATTGTAATGTTCATGTACATTGTATTGTTGCATTATATGAAGACCTAATTGTTTAAAGCAGGTTTTTGTGTGTTGTGACAAATTCTGTTCTTTTGGCTGTCCTCAGCATTCCCTTCTTTCTCCCTCACATTTTCCTCATTTTTTTATCATTGTCCTCGTATCACTTTTAATTTATTTTCGTTTTAGTTTGTTTTATCTTTCTCGTTTCTTTGGCTGTACATTTCACGCTGAGCTGCTTTGACTTCAGCTGGAGTGTTTTTTCATAGAAACCTCTGTGGCGCAGGGAAGCGTCAACCCCAGCTGTTTTTCTGTGTGTTTTCTCCTGTCTTCTCTTCTTCCACGTGCCTCCATCACACCTTCTCCCTCCTTTGAGATACCTTCTATCTGGATCCTTTCCTTTCTTCCTATCTCTGCACCCTCTGTACGCCCCCTTTTTCATACCCCAACACTCACCTCATCGCACCCCCTCGTGCGCCTCTGAAGTGTGTCTGGAAGTGTTGATGCGTTGCTGTGTTCTATACAGTAGAGGCTCCGAGGGCCCCTTGACATAGACAGAGAGTGAGGGCCGGGTCCTTCTGACCGTTCCCCCCTCAGAAACGCACACACTTCCCCCAGAACTCTCAACGCACAGCCCTGCTTTTATATTCTCTCTTTCTTTCTGTTCTCGTTCCTTCTCGCCAGGATCCCTGCAGAGTCTCCTTTCATGTGTTTGAAGTGGAGGCCCTGAAATGAAAGGCCGTGAAAGAGGCAGGGATAGATTTGTGCGAGTGTGTGCGTTTTGTGTGGTGGGGGATGGTTTGGATATAAGGTGTTGTGTACCTTTAGATATGGCCATGAAGTTGCTAGGTGCTGAGAACATCCATCACAACCAACCCTCTTACCTAATCCATGTAAATCTTCCCTGAATTACAGGAGTGAGAAGAATTAAAACTCCAAAACAGTTTTGCACTCTAAAAGCTGCCGTGCTTGGATCTGTCCTGCACTTTAACTCCTCCCCCTACAGCCTAAAGGAATTCTGGGTGAGTTCTGAGGCTGTCAGCTGCACCTGGCACATGTGGACATGTTGTGCCAAACAGAACCTCTCACAGGCCTGCCAAAGCTCGCCACAGAGGTCCCTGCTAACAGTGAACATTCTCAGAACATTGGCTAACATTCAACAACATTGTTAATGGAACATTGTAAAAACGTTTCAGAATTAAGAAAGTTTAAAAAACTTTAAATTAAATGATGAAAATGTATTTCTGTGACAGTTAGTAATATAAAGCTTGGTGATGTCAGCCACAAAGAAAATTAGTTTGATAGCTGTAGCAAGGTATTTTTTGCTAAAATGTTACAAAACCTCTTTTTTAGTTGTACTTTTTAATAACGTACACTGCAAAATTGTTCACAAAAAGTCTATCAATATTAATGTGTGAAAGTGGATTGAATCTGTTTTGGTTTCACACTGACACTGACTCAGACGGGGTGTCAGAGAGGACACAGGGTGAGTGTGGGCGGACGACACCAGCACAGGTGTCAGGATGTCACTGTTTGAATGAATGCTGTGCTCATTCGTGCAGCCCCAGGTGAGGCTGCGCTAACTCACTCTGTTGCAGGTAAAAGAGAATAATGCATCAAGCAGGGGAAGAGAGGAACCAAGAAAAGAGGCTTCTGAGCTTCTTTGAGCTTTTTATGTTTTTGGTACTGTTTTATAAAACCGTATCATGTGCGCGGACAGACTGCTAATTTCTCAGTTCGTCTGGAATGAGCATGTGACCAAACGACACGCGTTCTTGCTTTTCCACTCTGCTTTTCCTTTAGAGTAGATTCTTCGTTTTTTTTCTCTCATTCTCTTTTATTCCCTCTCACGGGCTGTTAGAGGTTTGTCCGCTGTCAGTCCGGGCCCCCGCGGGGCAGTGCAATAAACAGATCAATACAGCGGGCCTGTGCACATTAATATCTGTCGCAGTGCCTCCGACCCGATCACTCAGGCCCACACGCCAGCCTCGGAAATGGCCGGCAGCTCCCGGGGGAACCGTCTAATTAAAAAAGGGCCAGAGGAGAGAGAGCAAGAGATGAGAGCGAGGCAGAGGAAGAGAGGGAGGCATGCAGGATGGATTTTCTATTTAACACCCTTTCATTAGAAAGCACGCTTCCTGTTGTGACCCTGTTAGTTTGTTAATGTTGGGATGATGGTCTGGGCTGGTCTAGCATCACAGATTTGAGGCAGAGAGCGATGGCGCACAATTTAGACACAAAGACAATCTCAATTGCTGACTCAAATGCTCCTTTTCTGCAAGGTTGTGCGTTTGTCATCTGGCTTTCTTTTTTATTCACTTTTAACTGATTTTCCTAGTTCACAAATTTCATATGTATTGTTAAAATTATGTTTCTTTTGCATTTACACTCTTGAATGCCTCATAATGTTTCATTGGTCTTTATAATGGAAAATGAAACAGAAACCTCTTGTGTGAATGATGAATAGTGTATAAGTAACTCTCACATAGATCACCCCAATCTCTTCTGATGACTTAACAGATTTCAAAGACATTTTTAGGTATGTGGTAAAGTTCTGCCCATGTGGCGGTTAACGTATCCGGCTTTGGATCGAATCTTTCAGGACTTACTGTACTGGTTCTGATCTAGATGTGACAGATCTGGCGCCCGCAGTACTATCAGATGGGTTCCTTGATTTAACTGGTGTGTGTGTTTCATTCCCAGAGCTGCTGCGTGTGCGGCAGGAAGCCATGGCGGCTGTAAGAAACCCGGGTGGGATGGAGGCCCACGTCCCCTCTGCAGGCAGTTCCTCCAGCCAGCGACGCAAGCAGGGCTTGCCTCAGCACAGAGACGCACACTTCCCTGAACGGTAATACACTCATCTTGTATCATTGAAATTATATAAAGGTGTTTGATGTTATATAATGTTTAAATCTGATATGCTTACAACAGAAATTCAGGTTAGAGGCGGGCTCAGAACACCTTGATTTCCTGCAATTTATCCATCCACACCTAATGCAAAATACATGGTGTGAGACAGTCTGGGCCAGTCTGGAGATATTAAGTATTTAATGTACAGCCGTAACCAACAGAATGTTCTGTTGTCACATTGGGACAAAAACACAGATTTACATGAAAGCCTTTTTCTTTTTGCTTGTCACTGTATAACATCTGGTCAGTGTTAGACTAAGCAATGAAGCCACACATAGAGTTGTAGTTTATTCACTCCACACTAAGTGAAAGAATAAGGAGCTTTGTGTGTGTGTGTGTGTGTGTGTGTGTTTGGTTGATAAATGCCCATTCTGCTGGGTGGAAACCTCCGAGGCACACTTTAAGACCACGGATACAAAAAAAATGCTAAGCTTTAAAATAACATGAATATTTTACATAAATAATGAAGCCAACATCCGACTCTAATGAATACTGCATGGATGCTGGAGTGGGTGACTGCCTGCTGAAAAAAAGAGTAAAATTGAATTATGCACCAAAGTAATGGAAAAGGAAAGATGGAAGTTGGCGCAAAGGCTGTGGAAAAAGTAGAAAATCCATGGGATGAAAATAATGGGATGTGCCAGTGGGTATGACCTCTGGTTGTGACCTTTTTGCATTCCCGTTCGATTTGATCTTGTCAGGAGGCATTTATAAGACTCAGGACAGAATGAGTCGCTAGGACAACACACGCTGTTCCCCTCCCAGCAACACCTCCCCCCCAAACGCTCTCCCGCTCCCTCTCTCCTCATCTCAGCAAGGCCACCGCACTCGCGGCGCTCCCCTCCACCTCCAAACAAAGCCCGGGCAGCGGGAGCAGGCAGGTAATTGCTTGTCGATTATTTATGTGGCGCGGGAAGCTGGAGGATCGATAATGGGCCGGCGAGGCGAGGCGGTAGGGAGGAAGTGGATTGGGAGGGGCAGCCCAGCGTGGGTGGGGGAACTCTGTTCGACTCCTGGCCCAGCGCAGCATCATGTCAGCAGCTCAGCGTGCAGCTTTGACCAGCCAGCCACCGCAGCTCCGCCAGCTCGCGGTAATTAGCCACACAGGACCGCTGATGTTAACGAGGCCTGCACACTTCCTAGGTTGGGGGTGAAAAGAGGGAGGAAGGAAAGTGTCTTGTTTTTTTCCTGCTCCTACACGCTCATTTTTCGTTCGTCTGTGTTTTAACTTTTTTTTACACTAACTGTAACATTTAAGCTCAGAACATTGTAAAAAACACTGAAACGCAGGTTGTAAAACATATAGTTTTGACTTGAATGAACTGTGTTTATAAAATGACTGTAGACATACACCTGTAACTGTACAATGTATATTGGCTCAGTTTTTAACTCTCATTTTACTTCGACTATAACATTAAACCTCAAAAACTGTAAATAAATGCTAGAATGCGCATTTAAAAATTATAAGTTTTTTTACAGGAAATAGTAAAAAAAATTTAAATACACAGATGAAACGGATGAATGAGTAGCGTTCGAAAGCAGTGTGGAATGCTTATAACACCCACCTGTGACCCTACAATCTATATTTGCTATGTTGGTTGGCAACCGCAAACAGCCTACAGTTAGGATTATGAACTTTAAAAATCGCTATTCAATAATTTTTAATAATAAATGTAACTGTTTATTGAGCATTGGTCCTTTCATCATATTGCTGTTGCTTTAGCAACACCGCTGCTGTTTGACTGGGTGGGCTGCAGGCTTTTAACATAGACTCTGTGTGACATTGCTAACCCCTCATAAAGCATCGACAGAGAGCTTGCTAGGCTAAAACTGTGAGCCGGAAGCCATTCCTCAAGCTCACCTTTCTATCGACTCTTCATAATTGATTATCTGACGCCCATTAGTGGCTATTGTTAAAAACGAATCATTACCAAGATCAATAGTCCTGCAGCCACGGCTGGCCATTTGTCTGGGTTTAAATGGCAGATTGCATTTAGGAAATCTGCAAGGCAAATCCTAATGTGTTTGGCATGTGGGGCAGCACAAGCAACAGACAGTGGTCTGGGTGGGGGGGATGGTTTGGAGGAGCACTGGGTGAGCAAGAGCCTTATGCATTTTAATGTGCTTCCTGTGCAAATGTGTTCCCGCCTCAAGTCGTGGCGAGGCGGGCGCGGTGTGGCGAGCGGCTAATCCCCCACGCTCTTCTCATTAAGGGCCATCCTGTCAGCCCTGCTCTACTTCTCCCTCTCTCTGTCTCTCTCTCTTTCTCTCTCTCGTCTGGCCAGTTTGGTGCTCTGCCTTTGCTTTCACACACACACGCAACGCTCCACGCTACCGTTGCTTTCAGGCAGCGAGCGACGCCGCAGCCACTCTGACAGGTCGTCACACATGAGCGAACACAAGTGCCGTCTACTTGCCCTACTGCCAGATAGGTTGCCAGAGAGCTGGAGGGAGATCGACAGATAGAGAGAGAGAGAAGGCAGGGCAGGGTGGTGGAACGGAGGCGAACGAAGATGTCGAGGTAATTAAGCCAGTAAACTGAGCAGCAGCCTGTGTGCTGGAAATAAGTGCGGCAAAATTTTAACACGCTTATTTAAAGCTGAAGTGTGTATTTTTTTTATTTTCCATAAATGCTTTTTCTTGTTTCTACATAAAGCGTAACAGCAACTGCAGTATAAGTGAGGATTTTGTTTTCCACATGTGTAAACACAGGTTTCAAGCATATAAAAATCACTTTTTAAAAAATGCTTTTTAAAAAAATGCATAAATGTCTGCTGCCATATGAACCAGTGTGACAAAAATAGAACTATCTAAACCTTTAATTTTAGTTTTTAGTATTTTTGTATGAGGGTACACATAGAATAGAATAGTATAGTATAGAATGCAGCCTTTGTAAACCACCATTATGTTTCCCTGTTTCCCGGTTCCTTCTGTCGGTTTCTCTCTCTCAACCCCATTTTTCTCTTCCTGTGGGCCAAAGACCCAGAGTGAAACGGTTAATGCTTGCCTCATTCCAAAATTGCTTCCTATAAAAGGAGAAGCACGTCTGCCGGGCACGTCTCCCCATGATTACAGCTAATTACTATCGAGCGGACGCCTCGCGGCCCCAGTCATGCAGCTTTAATTGACCGTTATTCATCTGTGGGCCGCGCAGGGCGGCACAGAGTTTGGCAGGCCTGGCCAGCGCCGCCCGGGCTAATTGTGAGGCCTGAGGGATTAGGCCAGGTGATTACACACTTCACAGTGTAATTACATAAGCATGGCTGGGCTGCCGGCCCGACTCCCGGCCCCAAGGTCACGCGCTGCTTTCTTCCAGATTAATTGGAGCTGCCACAGAAGTGCGAGGCACCGGCGGAAAGCGGTTATACGATTAGCATTAACATTTCAACAGCAGCCCGATCGATCGATGATTTTCCCCCTTCATGTCTCTGCCTGCCTCTCCCCACCCTTACACACTCTCAGTCTTCCTCTGTTCTTCAGGTTTTTGCTTTGTTTTTGTTCAAGGTTTGAGGAGATACAAGGGACTTTGTTTGGAAGTGATGTAACCATTAAAAAGATTGTTCACCCAAACAAGAAAAATTTGTCATCATTTACTCACCCTTATGTAATTCCATGAAACTTCATTTCATAAAGGCACCAGGATGAAGAATATTGTGGTTCACTGTTTTTTATATGTTACAAACAAGGATCATAATTGTGGTCTGAGATCTAATGCTCTGTTATCTCAAGTTTTTAGTGAATTTGTTGAGTAAAGAGATCATGTAAATTAAACCAGTCTGATTCATGATTTGTAAAAAATATTTGTGAACTGACTGAAAAATCTAAAAAAATCTGACATTTCAAATTTTATAATGAACTTGCCATAGAGCGCTAAGGTGGATATCAAGACTTCCTACGCAAAGCTGTTATTTGCTTTATTCAATTTCTAATAAATTAATGAAATCACAGACCATTTTAATGATACTTTTATGCTTTCTATGCTTGGTGTCATTTTGGAACTTCCCAGTCTTCCCAGATTCCCATTTTCATTATATGAAAAAGTTTAAGCTAAGAGATTGAAAATAATTTATCTTTTCTTTTCCATGAAAAATGGCAGGGTGAGTTCGGAATGACACGAGCGTGAGTACATGTAAATTTTCATTTTTGGTTGAACGTCCCCTTTAAGTAGAGCACAGCGAAATATGGCGTGTCTCCTCTCTTCAGATGGTTTTTGTTTTTTGTCTGTTCTGTTTGGATGTTTATGTGTTTGTGTTCAGCTGCTCTGCTCAGACTTTCTCCCCCTAGAGCAAGCGTTGCTCAGTCACAAGTACAAAGCAACCGCGCTGTTCTTTCGCCTGCTTCAGGCGTGTTGGGTTTCATTTATATTTATGCATGTGTGAGTTGGGGGCTCGCTGAAGAGCTGCAGTAAATGGAGGGGCTTGTATTGGCAGAGGAGCAGTAAAAAGCTTTAAAAGACCACTAGATCTCCAGCACGCCATTGCTGCCCTGATTTCAACACCTCACCCATAGCAAGTCATCTTTGCCTGCTCCTTTTGCTCCTAAACGCAACCCGGAGAAACACATCTTCTTGTTTTTCCCCTCCCTTCCACCCCTTCCTCTCATTTTCCTTCCCCCCTACCGGGTCTCAATAAAGGCGGTCGTTGTATTGTATACGAACAGCCTGTGTTCTCCGCCCGTACAAAAGAAGAAAAATATAATTGAGGCTACGCGACACGCCACCTTTTTATTGGCTGAATACGGCGAAGAGAGACAGGAAGAGGAGGGTGTGTGTGTGTTGGGGTGGAAGAGAAAGGACTGTGTTAATTAGTGGGTGCTTCAGCCTGTAGCCCAGGCGAGGCTGGGGGGCCGCCCCAGCTGTCGGAGTATGACATGCTCTTATTGTGCATTCAGGCCTCATTACCGCAGTGGCAGGGCCGCAGACCGAGGGAGAGCGAGAGGGAGGGCGAGCGGGAGCGAGAGAGGAGGAGATGATGGTGGTGGAGGTAGGGTGGGGGGGAGCCCGGGATACAAACAGCGCTGCTGTCCGTGCCGTGACAGGACTGATGAGGGGCTACGGTGGCTCGTGTGTGCCGGAGGGAGCGATAAAAATAACCGATGGAGGAGAACGCAGCATTACCATAACACCGCGCAACCATAGCACACACTGCACATCTTATATCATCATCATCACCATAACACAAACATAACACACTGTACAAAACATCAGCACATTAAAGAAGCTTTCCTGACTGAATATAAAAAATAAAATAACAATTTTTAGTTAATTTAAATTTTTATCTATATTTTTTCTTTATTTATATCATTTAATCAAGAAGAAGTACAATAACCTAAGCTGCCAACATTAAATGAGTGTTGTTGTGATGTTACAGTACTGTACGGTATAGTGGATCATTGTATACAGTAGAAAAACAGTAGCAGTTGGTTAATAACTGTTTTTTTGTGTGTGTGCAGAGACATATCGCACCCTCCTCCGTTGCTGTCCCCACAGAATGCTCCTCACATTGCTCTGGGGCCTCACCTGCGTCCCCCGTTTCTGGGCATGCCTTCTGCCCTGTGCCAGGCCCCAGGTGAGTGTCACCTCTGCAGGATCCACACAAACACATTAACTCATGTAAACCAAGAACTTCTTAAAATGTCTACAGGATATTTTCCACATAGACGTTCAGGAAAGGTGTTTGGTTCTTTAAATACTTTTGACTGTGTGTGTTTGTGTGTGTGTTGTGGTATATTTAATCGTATGCTAGGGACAAAATTGTATTAAAAGGTTAGCAAAACCTGACAAATTTAAGCAAAACCTTTTTAGGAGATCCTCATTTGTAAAAATGCTATGAAATAAAGTACTTTTTTAATTGTAAAAAGTTTTCTGTTAGGGTTAGAATGTAGGTTAGGGTTAAGTTATAATTAGCTGTGTATAAAAGCATTAGTGTGTGTGTGCGCGTGTGTGTGTTGTGTATGTATACAAAGTTACTTTATGTAACTTACTTAATGTTACTTTGTTACATACTATGTATGTAACTTTTTGAAGATATAATGCTACAATGTTCAATGACTGCAGTATGTTTGCTGCCTGTCCTGCACAGGTTATGGTTTCCTGCAGCCCGCTCAGGCAGAGATGTTCGCCCGACAGCAGGAGATTCTTCGTAAACAGAACCTTGCCAGGTAATGTACCTTTGACCAGCCTATATTGACATCCATTGAAATGCAACAGCTCTGTTATTGAGCGTTATATTGACTGTGCAGTTGTCTGTGTTATATTAGGAAATAATTAACCCCAAAATAAAAATTCTGTATTCTAAGCTCATTCAAAAAAATTGCATTAATGGAAACAAAACCTTTAGTGTTGTATCAAATATGGAATAATAGGATAATGGAATACTATTATAATACGTTTGAACAGCCTCTGGACTATGTCTAGTAGAAATAATCGCATACAACACGAGAGTCAGTAAATAATTTAATTGTACCCAAAACATGAATCTGGTTCCTGCTTTTCTCAGGAAAAGTTTATTTCATGCTTTGCTAATGGCAGATTGTTCCTCCAGGTTGGAAATGTCTGCTGAGCTGTTGAGGCAGAAAGAGTTGGAGAACCTCCACAGGCAGCGACTGCTGGCGGACCCGCTGGGCCTGCATCCCGGGCTCCCTGCAGAACACCCTGCCTTACGCAGCCTGCAGGAAATCCCAGAGGGACACCCGCTCCGAGAGGAGCTCAATCGCCGCAATGCCATGCTCGTCTTACGCCACAACAACACCCCATTGCTCTCTCTTAACCACCAGGGGGTGGCAGCAGGCACTTCCTCTAAAGACCTTAGCCACAGGAAGAGCTTGAAGAAAGGAGAACCACTTCGGGGTGACCAACACGGGGCTTTGTCTGAGACTAAAGAGATGCTTCGAGAAAGTTCACGGGATGAAGAAATGGAGGGACTCGATGAAGACATGAAAGACTCTGAGAATCCTGCAGATGCTGAAGAAGATCGGCCCGACAGGATTTCCAAAGAGGACATCCATGGTCTCAATTCAGAGGGGCGCCAAAGCAAGGATGTGAGGAAGTCTGGTGAAGGAGTGAAAGAGCTGGGAGAGGGATCAGGAAGGCTCAGTGCTCCTTGTAGCTCCACTGGACCTGAGTCACCAACTCAACACCTGTTCACATCAGGACTGAGCAAAAGTGAGACCAAATACCTTCCACCAGGAGCTATTCCACCCTTACCCACCCTGCCCGGACAAACGCTGCCCTTTGCCTTTCCATACACCAACCCATATTTTCACGCAGGTGGGTACAGATAAACATCTGATTCCATCTAATGAGCTACTGCTACAACATTTCCATACCAAACACAACCAATTCCAAGAACTTTCCCAACACAATTGTCCTTAAAACACACAAACACACTCCCACGTCTGGTGTTTGTGCAATCTGCTCTTCAGCTTTAACTATCTGTAAAGGGATTTGGAGCTCGAGTGGTATTCCTTGTCCTCAGACAAGCCCAGAGCAAGTTTTAATGAAAACCGAGGCTCCTAATGAGGAATAACAGATTTAGAGCAAGGCTAGACTAACCCTCCACAGCAAAACCTGAACAAACAGCATATAGCACATTTTGGCTCAAGAACACAAATGGACCAATATACAAACATATTAATAGCAAGTTGAGGCAGATAGCCATTCAGAAAAGAGCAGATCACAAACAGACACAAATCAGTCACAAGATCGCAGATCACAAACAGTCACAATCTTTCTATTAATAATTCAAATCTGCTGTATGTTTTTTTAAAACTATTTTTGTTCTGTGTAAAACAAAACATACATACAAATATACATGTATGTAGAAAAGTTGTGGGTCAGTAAATTGACATTTTTGGGGAACAATTCCTTTGAATTAATGACTCCTTTAACCTAATAAAAATATATGAGATTTAACAGCATTAATATCTAATTATAGACAAATGTTTGTCCCCACCCAATTAAATAAGTGCAACGCAACCTCAGGCATGTGAAATGCATTACCTGCGCCCTCCAGCTGAGGACCTCCCCCAGGAAGAGGCCCTCCCTCTGACCCTTACTGCCCCCTCTAATAGACAGGGTCAATAACACAGCACTGCGTAGGCGCAAGAAGCGACACAGGGCCTTCTGTTTCTAATGATTTCTGCTTCCTCTCTGCCCGCCGGGCCCACAGGCGCCATGGGAGGTCTTTTCGTGGACGGGGAGGAGACGGGTGCAGCGGAGGACATCAGCAAGTGGAGTGTGGAGGAGGTGTGCAGCTTCATCAGCAGCCTAGCAGGCTGTGGGGAGTACACACAGGTGAGGACAAGAGCAGGAGCAGAGCGTTGGGACACCTCCTCCTCCCCTGCCTTTAACAGGGGCTACTGGAGACACACAGCACAGAACGAAGATCGCAAGTGCTGTAAATTTGTAGACCAGAACATTAGATCGCAATAGCTTGCTTGTGTAGCGTTCTTTCAAAAGTTAGAAGGCCGCTCTGCGCTGCTCTTATCTTTCTCACTCACAGCTCCGTCGTCTCACACGTCACACCACACTGGATGCCCGTCTGTCGCATGCTCGACGTGTCACCAAAACCCCACTACAACCGCAGCGCAGCACATTTTACTGCCAATGCTGAGTGTGCATGAGCTTTCCTGTGGAACGTGAATTGTGTGCATGCAAAGTGAACTGGTCAACAATTGTGTTTACATGCACAACAATATTCAGATTGGAATTGGGGCATTTTCTGATTATGTAATCATACTCTGATTATGTAATCATGTAAATGCGTCAGCCTGATGGCCGTCGCCAGATACAATATGCTTATAATAATGAATGAATTTTGGCTTACGTAAACACCTTATTTAAATAGACAACAATAAACACACATTTATTTTATTATATGTGTGGCACTTATTTATTTGTTTATATTATCTGTTACAATATTTTCAAATACACATTCAATTCAGCATTGCAGCTGTTAAAGAGATATTTTAAAGCGAGCGTTATTGTGTTTACAAACATTAAAAGATTCCGGCTTACATTTGTAACAGTTTCATCACCTACACTTTAGCGATTTAACCACCCTCCAGTATTTCCACAAGAGAACAGCATGAAAAAAACATGCATGTCTTTTATTCGAACTGTTTAATAGATTTTTATAGAACACGTGTAACAGATTTGAATCAGGAAGTGAAGTGCATGTAAACGTGGGTTGTGTTCATCAACATCAGCTGAGGTCAGGTCCTGTGTTTCAGGTGTTTAGAGAGCAGGCAATTGATGGCGAGACTCTGCCACTACTGACAGAAGACCACTTGCTCAACAACATGGGTTTGAAACTGGGGCCCGCCCTCAAGATCCGCTCTCAGGTAAAAACCTGTTTTACTGAAGTTATACTACAAGTATATCCTGTTTACACTTGAATCCATTTCAGTTGATTTGATCTATGACAGCACCACATACAGGTGTAAACAGAATCCAAAATGCTTTGAGATCCGAATCCTCAAACCTCATATAGAAGTTGTAAAAAACACTTGTGTGCACATTGAATTGGTAGTGCTAATGCTAATCTGTCCTGATGCATTTCTGAAAACAATCTGACAGACTGTTTGATTTTAAACTTACCTTTATATAAACAAACAATTAAAAAAAGAAGTAATTGTCCGTACAGGCTGACCTCCTGTGATAGCATCATGTGGGACGGCTCTTGATACCACATTTAAACAGGGCCAAAGTTTTACTAGTTTACCAGATACAGTCTAATTTTGTTCCTAAAGTAAATGCAAACTTTTGTCTCTGATTCCCTTCATCTGTGCAGACATTATAAATTAGAAAGTGATCATCAGACATGGCTCTTTCTGTATTATATCCTTTTGCATTTCCTGTCAGCTATACGACATGAGAAATAACACTGGCATGTGGCTGTTTTCCTCAGGTGGCGCGACGTATTGGCAGAATATTCTACATGACCAGTTTCCCGCTGGCCCTCCCACTGCCACCATCTGCTTTACGCCCCACAGACAGAGACCCCCTGCCCGCCGAGACCCGCCCTCCTTCTACCGGCAGCACTTCCTCCCCATTCAGCGTGCCCCCTCCCACCTGCCGTGCCTCCCCCAAGCAGGAGAACGGAAACCCCTCGTCTGCGGGAGCCTACGACTCCACTAAACCTTCCTCGTAGAAACGGCCATTAAAACTCTTGACTGCTTCTCCATATGGCAGAGGCAGTGCTTCAGGGAGGAGGTAAAGAAGGAGAGAGGGAATAAAGGAGGCCCTCTTTGAACTATTCTTTCCTTCCTCTTACACCCACCCACCCCTTACGCCCCATCCCCTTCCAAAATAAAACACAAACTTGAGGACCTTTATACAGAGGCACTTAATCTTTTTAGGAAAAGTGTGGAGAAATGTGTCAAAGGAAGAGAGAGAAACGTATGAGAAATTCAGGCTGAAACAGCTCCACCCTGCGCAGGGGCTGCGAGGAAGCCAAAAAATCCAAAGATGTGCAAATAGGGACTTGGGGACGAGACAGGAAGCGCTAAGAGTGTGCGAGAGAAGACAGCTGCTCTTAAGCAGCGTGCCAGGAGGAAGGAGGAAAAGAGACGCGTTCCGCTAGCGCACAAGGTACACGTATGACATTCTTTTGTGGCAGACGCTGTAGTTAAGCATCCTTCGCCGAGATGAACTCTTGTGGTACCCAGCAGTCTTGGCGAGGGGAACTTTGAAAGACAATTTCTTTTCCTGCTTTCACAACTCCTCCTCCAACTTCCCAGTTATTTTAAAATCTCTGGAGTTGGTTTAGCTTTGAGAGACTAAATCCCCCAAAGAGGAGTAAATATAAGAACAGGATGGAACTCATTTGCAGTCTTGACCAGTGCAACTATGCATTCCACAGTCCAAAACCAAAGACGGATGGATGTGGAATTTTCAGCCGGGATCTAACGCTGATCTCAACCAGTGGTGGAAACAAGGTACACGGATACAGGACCTTCTGGAGGTTGGTGGTGGGATCTGAAATGACCTCAGAAAGATGGAAAGCACTTAAACTTCCTGTGACCAAAAGCCATCAGCCAAAGCAGTGGCCCAACCTCTCATCTGACAAACGTCTGGGTCAATTTTAGTTTCACAACCCAACATAAAGAGCATTGGGGAAATACATACGTCCATAGATGGGTTTATGCCATTGTGAGGTCACGATAACTGCTGTGGGAGACACGTTATCCTGAATTGTACAGAAACATGCTCAAGACGAGAATATACTGAAGATTAAATAAGTGGTACGTTTTGTTAAATGTAGTTGCACGATTTTAAATCTTTATTACTGAACAAAATGTGACTGGCTGACTTAGTGGTACTTTTGTTCAACTTTTCTGTTTGCTGTGTATTCCAGTTGTAATAATCATAAGCCCCACTCTGTAATGCCACTTAAGCATATAAATGAGGAAAATAATATTTATAGGAATTTGTTTGCTGTCGTTAGAGCAACAAAATATTAAATTGTCCTTAAATTGATCCCAAAGAACAATACTTTTCTCTTTGTTGCAGGGAAACGGAAGGCACAAAGCTCTTTATGCAAATCTTTGAAATTGTTTTTCTTTTTAAATATGTAAGCAATTAATTAAAATCGCCTCTAGATTTCCCATCAATGTTTTGTCTTCATCCTATTTTTCTATTCTTTGCTGGGTGAAATAAATCCTATTGAAAACCTACAAACGCTCGTCTCTCTCGTTTCTCTGAGTAATGTGTTTATTTTTTCAACTCCTCTGCAGTAGTACAGGGAGTGGCCGCCCCAGCAGACGCTAAATCCCATGGTTAGGGAGTAACGTTTGTGTGGGGGAGGCGGGGGAGGAGTTGCAGAGTTCAGGTCAACAACAGCTGTCAGAGCGTCAGGTTCAGTCACAGGCCAGGGCCCCTGTGGCCCCGTCTCCTGCCTAACCCCAAAACAACCGACACTCAGGGACGCTCGCCATCGCCCGGCTCCTTTAACTGCACCCGTGACTGCCAGTGACAGGTGCTGTGTGTGATAGACTGTACTCAGTGTGATAGACCAGTAAACCTGTTACCCGGTCACAGACTCACGCAAACATGGCTACGATGTGGCTCGGGTGGACAGTTTCTGCTAACCCGGCACAGCTGCCGTGTGGTCAAAGTGGCCCGAGTTTAACTTCGCCTTAAGTTTTGAATAACACCTTAAAGCTACAATTTATAACTGTTTAAAAATTAGCTATTGAACCACTACAGAACTCCAGTCTCCACACCTTTCCCTGATAGCTTTTTAAATTGACAACTTTCAAAGTTGACAGATCACATTTCAAGAGGACAAAGGATACTTGACTTTATATGACTTCACTGTAATAATGTAATAACAACATTACAACATAACCTACAGTTTTATGTTTCAAACATAGTAAAACTGACCTACAGAAACCAATAAATCACATCAGAAAATTAAAACATTATGCAACAAGAAAGATGAAAGCCATAAACAACAGCTGATATAGTAGATAGAAGGACCCAATTGTGACCCCAAAACAGTCAATAGAAAAGACGTTTAATTGATAATAGCTTTTGTATAACAACTAATTTTCAACAGCAGCACGACTACAGCTGTGTGAAGTTCTGGCAGACCAAACTCTTCTTTTAAACATTTTGAAAAAGCCAAACCGCTGCAGCAAGTGACGTGAAACCACTGGAGGGGAGAGATATTTTGGCGAGAGAACAGGCTGCTCTCTGTTTCTTCTCTTCCTCTCTCCCCACCTGGGCAGCACAGCCTGGCAGTGGATGATACGAGAGTCTGGCAGCCTGGTGCTCGGGGCTGACCCGTTCTTTCACCTCCCTCCCCTGGCCTGCCCAGTCAACCCCTCTAAATGCAACAGCAATGGTGCATCACAAAACAATGAAGTGAAAAAAGACCCTATTGAGTTTAACACAAACTTGTTTACAGAAAGGTCTTTAATTTCACACAAAAGGTACAGGATGAATGTTTTGAATTAGTTCACACATTATAAAAATACAACGGTGCATAAGAAACGCTTATTACTATAGCATGGGCTTTACACAACTCACACAACAGTGTCAATCATGGACAGACGTGAATGAAACAGTGATGTAACACTGTGATTTTAGTCCTGATCTGAAAGTTCAAGGTCTTCCACCATGTCATCATCTCCCTCTGCCACCTGCTTCAGCTCTGTGCTCAGCATCTTCTTCGGTGCTTTGACTTTAGAAGATGAAGGCTTCTGGTCCTCATCTGAGACACAATGAAAAGAAATAGGGCGAAGATAAACAAAATGAGAGGCTGGGATGTTTCTATTAAACTTCCAGCAAAATACTCAATAAATTCAATCTATACCGTGAGCAAAGACGGAACGGGGAAGATTTCTTAATTACATTCTAGAACGTTCTATATGTGCCGACTCTATATGTGGAAACGGTGACCTTCCTCTGAAAGCCACTGTCAAACTGAACGTAGTGAAACCAGAAATGATCACCTGAATCATCCACTTCATCTTCCTCATCACTCAGGTCCGCAAGGTCCTCAAGGCCTTCATCATCATCAGAGTCATCCTGTTCCTCTGTAAAAAAAAGAATCGGTCAATGTCTTTTTACCAAAAATAAATCTAGCAAATGCTTCTGGGTAACAAATGGCTTCCTTGTGTTTGTGTTGAGATGGATACAAGCTTATAATAAATAGATCAATAAAAACGAGTAAAAATAAAAGGGTGAACGGTTTGATTTTGCATATTAACAGCTGTCTGATGTTAATGATGTTAAGAAATGATCAAGTTATAGCTATAAGAACAATGAAGGTGAAAATCTTCAAAAAGGATGATATATATAATTCGATCTCCACATCAATCTTCTGAAAACCATGAAAATTTGAAGCATTATTTAAATTGTAGTTAAAATTGCTATATTCAATCTATGCATTTCAGTGGAGCATTCATGTCTTATATAATACAATATTTTTAGAACCAATGGTATATACTAGCCCTAAAGTTTAATCCCACCACACGTTCTTTTAGGACCTGAAGTAAACTGACCCACGCTGCTCACGTATGTGACGCCACACGTTCAAAAGTTGCAATTTAAATGACAAAAATAGAGGCTAGCTGCTGACTGCAATTTAGCCCCAGTAATCCAGAGGTGCGGCTGTGGGAGTGTCTTCTTCTCTCTGAAGAGGCTGGGGCTGAAATCCCTGAGCTTTGAAGTGGGATTTGATTAGATGCTGCCTGGGAGGTGAATGGCAGCACAGACACCTCCCAAGCCAAGCTCCCTCCACCCTAATTACCCAGAATACACTGGGGCCAGCCAGAGGGGGTAGCTGAGCTTAACACTGCGCGCACACCTTGCCGCCGAGAGCAGACTAATGCATCTTAATATAACCAGAGAAGGGCTGACCGCAGAGATCAGTGGTTCAGAGAAGGTTCTGAAGTCGTGCAGAAGCACAAGGCGACAACTTTAATGACTGTGAGATAATCAATACAGTGAAAACTTAGTAGGGGGTGAAAAATTCAAAGACAAAATCTAAATGTTGCTTCCAGCGCTAAAAACAGCCTCGACACAGGAGCCCCGAAAATCAGGGTGTTTACAAAATGAGCAAACGCACATTAAGATGAACGCAAGCCAAGTCTTTGAGAAAGTTGATGGCATTAAACAGCCTGGCACACAGCAGCTACAACAAAAACTAAACTCACCGGGAGAATATTAAGGGGGTAAAGTAGACAAACTCAGCAGGTGCTGCTTCACGACAGAAACTTTTTAAAGAAATGAACAAACTGTAAGTTAAGAAGTGATCAACACTACCTCAAAGTCACACACAGATATACCAGCCAGCACAATTATTTTGCCAATATTGAGCAAATTTAGGAATACTGGCATTGGCTGTTAATTTTGGCAGATCGCCAAAACTATGCCAAGTAAATATTGTGTAAAATAACATTTATTGTCAATAAATTCACTTCATGGTTATATTACCGAACGATGATTACCGCCTGTGCCACACAGATGACTGTACGCATCACTTCAGGATACGGTGGACTTCACCAAAATTTTAAATGTCAGGGCGGAAAACATGTGTGGTTGGGTTTGGCAAAGTACGGCACAACAAACGAGGATTTTGTTTGGCAACATGCAACCAGGAACACAATAATGAATGTATTACAGGTCATGTGACTGATCTCTGGTCTAAACGCTGGAGGTATGGGGGCAGTTAAACCGTGTGGTGAAGGAGCAGCCACTAACATCTTTCCAAGCAAATGTTTTGAATTACAAACCCCCATTGGGATCCAAGCATGCAAAAAAAGCTTCCTGTAAGAGAGAACAGAGCATGTGAGAAGAGAGAGAGAGGGAGGGAGATTTGTAGGGACTCCACACAATGAGGACCAGATGTAAAAAAAAGCCTTCCTCTCGCCTCCCACCTCTATGGGACTTTTTCTGCGGCTGTCGGCCCACGGGCGGCAGGGGTGGGAGAGTGTGGCATGTGTCCGACACATGACCCAGCGCACAAAACTCCACATACAGAGTTAAAGAGGAGCGGCAAGTGCATGTTTAACAGCTGACCTGCCCTCCATAGAGCTCCATTCACAGAGAGAGAGAGAGAGAGAGAGAGAGAGAGGCTACAACTGAACTGTAGAGGGATTATTAAAGGTCTCAAGTCTGAGTTATGAATAATTAATATCAATTGCAAAGATTAATTAACTTGATTGATCTTAAAGTCCATGTGAAATCAAAACCTTATTTACCATTTTAATGTTTCTAATTGTACTGTAAGCGATTCATTAATAAAGATTAATTAAGACTTTATCTATAATCTTGATGGTACATCAGATGTAACACCCCCGCCTCCCAAACAGCAGATATCGCCAAGCCCTGTTTTTCAACCCCTCTGCTCACCTGTCACACAAAAAACACTGTTTACAATTTAATTGGTTTCTGATGGATATAAACGCCTCATATCCTGTCCTACATTTAATCAATATCCTGTTTCACAAAAACATTTATTCCCTTTATTCCTAATTGCTCCTGTACCTTTATTGGTAGAGCCTTGCATTAGCAAGACAAAGGTTGTGGGTTTGACTCCCAGGAAACGCATCCTGGTCAACTTTAATGCACTGTGAGTTACTCTGGATAAGTGCCTGCCGAACACATATATGTAAATATGTGAAAGTAAAATAGGTTGTAAACAATGTTTCATGATGTTCAAGCGTTTAAACATACAGCACTTAAATGTACCTTTAGACTGTCTGTTAAGTGTATTTCAGCACACAACACTCATCTTCTCACAGTGCAGAGCAATGGACTACAGCCTCCCGGTGACAAAGAAAGGCATTACAAGCAAATAAAAATCTTCTTGATTGTGTTTGTGGATTTATAAGACTGTTGAAAACAACATAAATAAGGACACATTTTTCATATAACTGGTCTCAGAATACAGCTGTGTGTTAAGTGTTTTTTTCAGCTGAATGGTGAAATGTTACCTTTGCATTTGAGCAGGTTTTCGTTGCCGTCGTCATCACTATCTGACTCAAACAGACCCTTAAACTCCTTCTTGTCACCGTTTTTCTCCTCAGCCTTTTTGCGCTTGATTTCAGGGAGATTCAAGTCCTCCATCTAAACGAAAACAAGAGAAAAGAATCTTCATATAGTCTCCTGTCATGAACCAAAACACTGCAGATTTGAAATATGACATTAATGAGAATTTAATGCTGATGAAATGTAAGTCATTATGCTGAATTCTCTCCTGTTTCTGTTTCAGAATCAGATTTAGATTAAATCCGCTCAAGACATCTCAAACAACAACAGCACGAGTGTATTTTTTACACTCGTCTACGTACACGCAGCTATAATGTGACTTTCCTTCCATTTCAAATATCAGATCTCAAAAACGACTATATAGGTCACACACTTACGCAGGGTTGAAATTAGTATGGAAAAGTGATTCATTACAAATGGATGGAAATCGATAAAAAAAGTTTGAATAATTGGGACATGAACCAACAACCACAAAAGCATACTGAAGTTATATTCTTCCCTGAAAGATAATGGAGTGTAAGTGTGTGTCTGTTTGTGTATTGATGGCGGAAGCAGCAGAGGCAGTCGTGGAGGGGGGGCAGTGGTAATCAGATCTGAGCGTGGGGACTCGGTGGATCAAAGCCTGGGATGCAGCCCTGAGCGCTAGAATACTCTTCCTGTAGCACTAGCCCTGCCGCCGCCTCCGCCAATCTGCCGCTTCCTAGACGCCAACACTCCGCCTGGTGTCATCTCCATTATCTCCCTATGGACACGCTCCAGCTCCACCATACACACACACACACACACAGTAGGTGTGTTCACAGATCCAGCGCTACAATTTTCACCAGATAACATCTGTCTTTCACATAAGACTAAGAGCAGCTTTACAATAGCGCCGAAATGTTATGAAAGCGAGCATTAAGATGCACACAGATATATAATTACAATCATGTGATTCTATTTGCAGGTCAGACTACAGGGTTGTACTAAACAGGCTAAAATCATGTTTTGCCACACCTGACAATGGTGGAAAATAGGGAAAACATAAATATTTAATTCACTGTTTTCCCTGCACATTCGTGACAAATAAGCACCGGCCATTGTTCCTCACAGCATCAGACATGAGATAAGAGAGTCCTTATCTCTCTGTGACACTACACCTGTCACGAAAACATTCAGCCGATTAAAAGAGATTTCCAGCCTCACATTTTGTCGTTGATGTTTAGGAATATCCCACATGTCGGAACATGAAGTTGGAGAGGGAAAAAAAAGCACTAAGGGAACAGTTGCTGAGATTTGCCATTGGTGTTCTTGTGTATTAATGTGAATCATGTCAGAAACGGTATGTTTCTAACAGTGTAATATTACACCTCGGTTTATAGTAAGTGTTATAATCTAAGGTTCTAATGGTAATGGATTGTTTATTTCCTCAGACTCTTTTCACTTGCATGTGGGGCCCTAATTTCTGTATAAATCCAGCTGTTTAAACCTGTGGTTGGGGTTATTTAGGATTATTTGGATAATGTTACTAATGGCAGTTTTACCCGCTCTTTTCCAGAGATCTCCAGCTGAATTTCCTTGTCGCGAAGTTTCCTCCACTGGCTGTAATATTTGGTGAGAGGAGTTCCTTCATCCGCCGTCTGCTTTTCCCAGGCCACCTATAAACACACAACAAATATTACTGCATACTGATGATATTCACTCAAAACAATATAAAAACACCACAGTCACCCAAATGTGCAGTTGTTAGACATAAATAGAAGTAAACATAAACAGTTATTCTATCTATAGAGTTTCTCTGTATCTGCTGGACTAAAATACATTATTCAAGTTGACCAAAGCTATTTAGGTATTGACGGTAAACATTTAACAATTTGTAGCGTTCCTCAAACCAAATCCATTATTTCCATGAAATCCATGACGCTAGCACCAACTGAGCTAAATAAACATGTTAAATATGGTTTTAAAAAAACTGTTTGGTGGAAAAGAGAAAAAGCAGACCAGTGAATCTTGGCCAGTCTTTCCTTAAAGGTCTTTGTGGATGATATTGATCAGTTAAAATGAGATTAGTTGACCTCCAAATCCAATAGACTGTAATCAATCTCAACTTCAGTCTACAGTCATCTAAACTTATTTATAACAATTTCAAGTGGTTTGTAAGATAGTGAAAAATGATCAAAGCAGAAAAACGGTGCAATATGGTTCTACCTTCATAAAACAAGCCAAACAAAGCTAACAGATGTGTACATGAGCAGAGAGGCTGAGCTCCCTGGGAAACTGAGGGCTTCATCCACTGAAGCATCTGTTTTGCTACTGCAGTGTGCATCCTGACTGGAAATTAGACTGCGGTCACTTCTTGTGCTGGAGTTCAAAATGAACTGCAAGAAATGCAATGACGATACAGTGGCAGACATGCAGTCTGGTGGACTGTGCTTAAGCTCTGACATGTTGTAGGGTGACGTTTGTGTAACCTAATGCAATATTTAAATATTCAAACAGCTTTTATTGTTTTCTGACAGGTTTCCCTACCCCACTGTTTGCCTGGCACTAGCTGACTGAGCCTATGTATGTCATTGCATTAGGCTGTCTGAACACTCAGACAAACATAGCAATGTTTTTATAGCACTGTGATCATCAAACATAAAAAAAACTAATGGTTAACAGTCAGCTAATAGTCTTCTTGTTAGGCTGTGATAAACTGAAGTTTTTTTAATAAACAATGTTACACAATTCAGCATTAAATAGCCTCCAAGTTCATTTTTACCAGTGTAATAGTGGCTGAATTACAGTAAGCATTTTCAGCTCTGTGTCATGGTGTGGCAGTATGAGAGCTGTCGGAGGCGCTGGCACGTCCTGCAGAAACAGATATTTGTTGGTTGGATAGACCCGTCAGGCGGGCGGCTCTATGCAGCTGTGCTGGCGGGCGCGCCGGGTGAGAAGTTTGCCATGCCACCCTCTTTACTAAAGGACATCATTCCCGCTGGCCAGAACGCGGCGACAGACGCGCCCCGGCGTGGTGCCATGCTGTCTGCATGCTCTGTCTTACCACATCTCTCCCTCCAGCTCAACATTACACAGAGAGAGAGAGACACACACACACACACACACACACAGAGGAAATGGGGGAAGAGAGAGACACCCCTTCACCCCTCCTTCATTTCAGTCTTAAACGGCCTTAAATATTTATCAGAAGCGAGTGCTGGTCCAGAGGGGCGGTGGAGGAGAAATGAACGAGCTGTGCGTCAGCAGGGGTGACAAATGAGAGCGGAGATGGAGATGAATGGAGTCGAAATCTCGCCCTGGAGAGGAAGCAACTTCTCACCTTCTCTCACAACCTTCACCCCTGCGGTCCTCTCATTTCTGTCTCTTCACCAACTTTATCACGACTACAGTTGTCAAGAAACAAACATTTCGTTGTCAATACCAGTGCAAGTCAAACACTACGGTACTCCAATAACGCATTTGTTCTTGCTCTTACATTCTCAAAATCTTACATTCTCATGTCCTATATACATACATCACAAGTGCAGATATCACCAAAATTATTTTGCTGTTTGATAAATATCGCAACATGACAAAGTCTGTAGCCTAAATAGATCTGCCGCTGTCCAAGTCAGTACATCTAAAAAAATGTTATTGGCTTATTTATATTTTAACGTCAGTATTGACCAAAACGCTGTTACTTCTGGTACATCATTACTAACCCAGTCAGCACGCATGGAGCCCGTTTCCATCTGCTGCTGGGTCAACGTCAACAGACGCTCACAGATGAAGCACTTAACGTCTGCTCGTCTTCCTCCTCAGACTGTCTCGCGGAAAGAAATGGCATTAGAAAGCTTTCCGCTCCATTACTTCTTATCTGCACTCACATCCGCCACCGATCGAGCGTCAGCGGCGGTCCTAATCGCATTCCGTGCCGCGGTGGCGGAGCGCGTCTGTCTGTGGACCCGCGACTGCACTTCCTGACCTGCAGGTGGTGTGGTCAACCGGGCCACAGGCCAACCGACACACGCTGCTTTCAACCGGCCACGGAAAGTCGTGCCTACACAAGCGGTTGCGTGCACACCCGTTTAATGAGGGCTGCGGGTGACCGGCAGTCACCTGCGATGGGACGGAAAACAGGGCGGCATCTGAGGTGGCTGAAAAGAGGAACGGCAGGGATCCAAGCCTGTTATAACAGCTAAAATAAACATCTTTCTTCCATGTTTGGTCTCAGAGCTCACAACTGTCTGACTGGAAGGGATGTTATGTTCAATATGTAACTGGCAAAAACAGAACACAAAAAACAAACCTTGAGCTGAAGGAATCAGTCAAAACAAATGGATAAAAATATTAACACTCTCATAGTAAATGCTAGAGCTGTCAGCCCTTTAGCTTAATGTTTTAAATAATAGCAAAGGAGTATAAAGTATCAGTGTACAACTTTTTAAAGGCTTAATTTTAGACACAAGACACCTGTAGAGCACTGACATTAAACACACTAAAACATTTCTGACAATATAAACACCAAAATGCTGTGTTTGAGCATCACTTTAAATTACTTATAAGTAACTGTTTATAAGTAATTTAAAAGAATTCTCAAATGCCACAGAAGTTCATTTGATTCCAAGGTAACACAAACTGATCAAACGTAAACCTGATGTCTGCAAAAGGCCATCTGTATATCCATTAGGAAATAATATACGCTGTACTTGTTTGTATCCCAGAATCTGATTGGATCATGTTTTGTATCTCTGTAATATTACTGGTTAATTTTACCTTTCCATATTACCAGAAATGCTTCAGTAGAATTGCCAGATGCTACATTTAATGAAAAATACTGGACAATTATTAACTTTTACCCGTAAATGGTGCACGGTAACATCAGGGAGATTTGTTATGAAAGAAAACAGGATTGATTCTGGTTTCACTATGTCTTTAACAAGGGTTTGGCATGACACACATCCAACCTCACAAACTCACCACAGCTGCAGTATCAGACACGCCAAATGCAGCTCTCTGTCTGCGCCCCGTAATGTGGCTGCAGTTCTCCTGTATCTTTTCCAGCAGCTGACGCATCTGCTTGCAGTAATTAGCCACCCTGCATTCCTTTACGAACGCTTTCAGCTGAGAAGAGACACAGACTGTTACCATCACAATGAGAAACAAGTGACAGAACGGTATAGCAACGAATAAAGCGTCATAGAAAATACTATTAAAGGGTGTATTTGAAACAACAAAAGGACAATCAGTTAAGCTGCAAGTCTGTCAGAAACAACAGTGCCACTGAAGTATTATGAGTTAAACATTGAACCGCATACATACAGGAATAGTTCAAACTCGCCTCAAAGTGAAACGTTCAAGCAGTTTCTCGTAACTGTGTGCTCTTTGAAACTCTACAGTGTACAGACTGAATTTTCCAATTTGTAGCTGCAATTGGCAATTTAGAAGCAATTTGCTTTCAGAAAAAAAACGCCAATAAAAAGGAAAAGCCAAGAAGAGGATATTCTAAATAAAGCCAACTGGTCCGAAAAAATAAATATCCAAACACTAATTTTTAAAAACTCTGTATTGGGCAGAGTAAAGGATGTGGCCAAAAAGTGTATGTGTTTGTGCGTAACATAAGTAAGGTGAGTGTGTGATAAAGGGTATGAGAACACAAAAGTGAACTCTGTGTGTGTGTGTGTGTGTGTGTGTGTCAGAACTGGACTGCAGAATGTGGCAGTGATCGCCACACACCTATCAGTAAGGATGTGGGCCCTACACACAACAACATGAAAGCCAATATAGATCAGAAAAACAACTAAACCAATGTGTGGCTAATAGTAACTGGTGTGCACAACACAAGCAACATTACCTGAATGATTGTGGGCAGTGCCAGCTCAGGGAAGCCAATACTGCAGGCCTGTGTGTGGAGGTACTCCAGTATAAGGTCATATAACTGCTCCACCAGACCGTCCTGAAACAGTGCAGATACAGTCAACACAGGATGTATTTTTACATGCTGTCTGTGCTATTTGTTTAACTGCTGGTCTGAGTATATATGTGGAAACGTCTCTGTTTGTGACATGACGAGTTGCTGTTTTTATAGCGTCTGTTGCCGTGCGTGTTACAAGACGCTTGGAACAGGAAGTTTTAAAACATGTCAAGCTAAAAAAAGTGATTGCATACTAGAACTGCAGTAGCACCAAAATCTTACATCATACTATTTACATTTACAATTACTTTTTACATACACTTGCTTTTATCCAAAGCGACTTACGGTGAAATGAAGGTATACATTTTTACCAGCACTTGTGTTCCCTGGGATCGAACCCACAACCTTTGCACTGCTAACACACTTTCCAGTTCAGCTACATGAACACTGTGATACTTTCAGTGTCACATTTGTCAACATTTGTAATGGCATATAATTACCTGGGCAGAGCCTGATTATTTGGCCCTGTCAATTATCCCACAAGTGTTTCTTAACCTCACAAGTGTTTCCTAACCTAAATCCTAATTTGAGGGGGGTGAAACTAACACTGGGGATAAACTTCATAGCAGGACGTCTACCAGTTCAGAAATGTCTATATACAGTTACACCTCCCAGCCTCACTGGTCAGGCAACAGAGCGATAAAAATGGCTGGGTGTTATTAATAAGCGTGTCAATTTAAAGACGCCGTCTGCCTGGCAGGTAATTCTCTACAGGGGGATGCTTGTGTGTGGGCTCAGTCTGTCTGAGGTCATATCCTGTTTCAATTCCTGCAACCAATCAACTAGTTCCATCAATAGAAAGGGAAATCAAGACCTATTTTTCTACACTGTGTGTGATCACAGCCCCTCACTCAATACCAGAGAACTGGTCACAGTAGTTCTGGTCGCAACAAATGCATATTAAATGGTGCCAGCTGCTTTATACGCAGAGTAGTTTGCCAGTGGATCAGAACCCCCCCATCAGAATTCTCACACTTCTGCTTGGCACCTGACACACGCACACTCACTAATCCAGACCCGGTTTAAGGCAGGGATCGCACCTAAATCCTTCTCCTACCCAAAATTCACAGCCGCAGCCTATCCAACCACATTCCTCCACAGTGGAAACGGGAAAGCCCTGCTTGTTACTTCTCTTAGTAGTCAGGAAATATTTAAGATTTAGTAAGTCAGACACAGATCCCAGACAGCAAGGGTGGAGTGGCGTCTCAGGGGGCCTGTGGCTGTGGTGTCTTGGCCCGAGCGAATGTACTGGAAAGCTTCTCCGTGCCAACCAGGAGAGCAGGATAATCCCTGCAGCTTGTGTGGCAATCCTCTTGGCAGCGGCGTAGCGCGCAGCGCTTTAGCCCGTGTAGCAGCGTGTTCGGGCTTTCATCTCCAAACCTCAATCCAGTTACAACCAGCCAGCATGAAGACATGACATCCCCGTGGCTGTGTGGGAGGGGCAATCTTTATCTGTCTTTGCTTATCTGCTGCTGTACCTGATGCTTTTAAGCGAGTTAAATGTGTAGTTTTTTCCCCATGTGGGAATACTTTCTGAGATCCTGGCTTAATACACATATTACATACATATATATATGTTCATTAAAGTGTCGCAATATACCAGTATTGAGAATAACAGTGATTACTGACACCATGTTAATACTACACATGATAATATCCTAGATAGCCCTAGTATCTTTGACACTCCAACACAGTAGGTGGTGCTATTGCACCCATTTAACATTTTTCCCTTTAAGAGCCAAAATGTTTACATACTTTTTCTGCCTCCCTGCACTGGTATATTGAGTAATTTGTTAATCAGAAATGAGAAAACACTCAAACTAAGAAACTTCAACAAAATTGAAACATTAAACATTGAAACTAATTGAAACATTAAACTGATAACATTGTATTATTGTAGTATGTATTGAAATGAAAAGCAGTTACAGTTAGCTACCATGTAGTGAAACTTCAGATATATGTAGTATTAATACACAACTTACATACAAAAAAGACATAATTATATTAATTATGTTATAATTATATTAAGACAAATTATAAATGTCTGCAATGCAAAGATCTGATCATCAAAAGGTATCAAAGGTCAGAAAGTGAAGGATCTATCACCTTATAGGCCTTCTCTTGGAGATTGGTCTTGCTGAGTTTCAGGATCACTGCAAAATTAATGGGCTTTACACTCATGCGGCCTGGTTTCTTATTGAAGTCTTCCTGCTGGAGGATCTAAAGGGCAGAGTGAACAAACAGATACATCAGTGCACTGCATCACTGACAGATGTGCACAGAAACACACACAGACAACAAGACTACAACAGTAGCCCTCTGATTATGCACACAAACACATAACAGACTGGGAGTGACTCAGGGGGTTTACAGTTACTTGTAGTAGTTCTCTGCAACTCAGAACTGTGATGGAAAAGCAACTTGTACTAAACCCAAAACACTGAACTGAATAAAAGATACAAAACAGATGTTAAAAAAGAGCAGGAAATCATATAAACGAGTGAATTCTTTTTAGAAACGGCTAAATTACAGCTTTTTAAATGAACCGATTTGTTTTAATGTATTTAATGTGTTTTTACGGTATGAAGGACATTCTGGGGTCGTGTGTTGGATTATTACCTCAGTTTTTACCCACAGAGCTGAAAATATCCAACATAATTTATCAAAACAACAAAAATGTAGCTTGTTTAACTGTTAAAAACAGCTGGGCTATCATCAAGCTACAAAAAATGCAGTTAACTGTATAGCACCAATACGTTTAGTAAAGCTACACCTAAACACTGGAAATAAGTAGTTTTCTTTATAAACATTAGTAAAGAATCAACTGCTGTTTTTTTATTAATATTATAATACAGAACAGCAACTACAGTTCACACTTGTTGCTGGCCCAACATTAATACAACATAGTTGCCATACTTTTTATAACCAATTACTGCACATTGCTTTGTATGCTAGCAAAACAGTTAAATGTTTGCTTTTACTTTAGAAAAATAAGGATCATTAAAATTGTTTTATTATTCAGTACTGCCTGTAGTCACTTAGAGGCAAGATTATATGTACAAAAACAGGATCATTTGTTACGTTTTCTGTTGTGGAATGCTATTAAATATCTGTTGTGTTGTTTATGTTCAAGAATTAAATGGGAAAATTATCTGAGGTTTTAAGAGAACCGCTAAACATCTGACAGATTCTGCAACGGGTTTGAACACTTGAGAAAAGGGACACGTCAACTAATGTTAGCGGTTGTGACATCTATCCTAATTCGTTTGGTTGCCACATTTGAGAACAGTTGAAAGTGCTTGGCGAGGTCATCCAGACCCATCGAGTGCGTGTATGTGTATGCGCTCATGGATAGCCGGTCTCTACAAACAACGGATGTGGTGTCGGCCTGCGGGACACAGGAGGAAGCGGTGGCGCATGGTCCCAACCTGATACGCTCTGGGGCGACTGCAGCAGGAAGCCCGGAATTGCAGCGCTCAGATAAAGAGAGGAATGAAGAGAGAGAAAAAGAGAAAAAGAGAGAAGCTCTACGCCACATCGCAGCACGCCTTCTTTCAAACATGAGTGCGAAAACAGGAAGTGGACTGCATTACAAATAAACACAGGGAGGCAGAGGGGGGGTCGGTGGGAGTCGCCGCACTGACACAGAGGATGTGGTCTGCACAACACGCCCGAGAGCTGAGCGAGAACCACAGACCCCCCCCATGCTCTCTCTCACACACACACACTNCCATGCTCTCTCTCACACACACACTCTTCCCCCCCAGGCTTTATCAGAGTATGGTCAGGACTGGTGGAAGCTCGCAGCCGATCGGTGACCACCCCCCACCCCCAGCCCTCTCTTCCGTTGGTCTCGGCTGCTGTCGCCTCCATGTCTCTGTTCTCACAGCAGCTGTCACCGCAGGGGCCTACGCCAGCCACACACAAACACGCGTTTTGTCACTCGCATCACACTGTGGAAAATGTTGACAGTTTGTGACCTCTACTTCTCCCAAAAACGTAGATGCACAGCTTTCAGCCACCTTTGGACGCACCATCTTGCAAGCTGTGTACTTTGTTCTCTGTTGCCTTTTATCTTCTAGCCAGCCCTGGCTTACACTTTTTCTTCACTTTTTCTATTTTCTGATGTAACAATAAACGTAAAAAGTACTATTCTGATGAATCTATTCTTGTATCTCACTGGCTGCTGACCACCATATGACTAACATGTAAAGCAACCAATCACGTGTCATTTTGCGATACGTGACATTTAGGGGTGGAGTTACCTGATAAAGCTAAAAATAATAGACCAGCATGAATTTATTTTTCTTAAAAATAATTATAATCTAAGTTTAACATACTTGTTTAAAGAAGCTCAGACGGCACAATTCGCAAATACACAACTCAGCTAGTAAACATCTCTAAGTGCTATAAGGGTAGGCTAGGCGCTTTCAGAGACGCTAGCAATAGCAAGCTAACGCTAAAAGCATAAGATCCCGTCCTGCGTTTAGAGTAACCTTTAAAGCTACGTCTCCTTCAATAGTGCTCAAAGGTATGGGGATATTATGTGAAAGGTAACGTGGGACATCCTATCATTTCATACAGACTGAATGCAATGATTGGACAAACATTTTATGGAGCTGTGCCTTTAAAACTCAGATGCCACTAACACTGCGAACTTCTCAAGCAGCCTAATTAATATGTGTCCTTGTCCTGAAGATTACATAAAACCAGCCAATAAAATTGCATTTGGCGATTACAGACAGCGCTTGTCATTTTTGTGTGTAATACGCATCAGGCAGTCAGAGAACGTATTGCAGATGTGCCGTGTCTAAGGCTAAGATTAGCGAACGAAGAACACAAACCCAAGTCTTTTTATAGCTAAAGGTTAGAAAACTGACGACCGTGATGACAAATGCCATGGGTACGGTGTTTACTCATACCCAAACCATGACCACCCACATACAGAAACACCTGTTTATTTCCTGCAGCCTGGAATTAGGGCACAACATCAGATTTACAGTGCCAAGCAATGCCAGACTCACCTCCACCAGAAAGGGTAAAACAGGCACAAATGTCTTGGTGTTGGCAGAGAGGAGGGTAAGGGCTCTGACGCAGTGCAGTCTCAGAGGGTAATACCGAGAGATGGGCACAAGCCTGCAAAACACATCATGGAAACATTGATGACTTCCTAAATGTTAACTGAAAACAGAGCAAAGCAGTTTTGTTTGGTAAACCACATTTTTAAAACATCAGCTTTTTTTGTAAAGTCTTTTCCTGAACTTGATTTTCTTTACTTTGTAATTTTCTGAGTTGAAGACCATCTTTGACAAACAAACGAGAGTTCAAAATGGTTTTAAAATAAATGGTTATTTGGCGCCACCTGCTGGTGCACGCGGTTATGTCTTTAAAATACTCATTTGCACACATTTGTAAAGATCTTTAGCACATAATTTCAGTACAATAAATTATAAATACAATATTTTCCACAGAAACATGACAGAGAGGGCAAAAGTATTGGAGAGTATTGGGTGTAATTCTATAATGCAAAACATACTTGATGCAGCCGATGATGACTTGACACAGCGGGTAGATCAGCGGCTCCAATACCTCACTGGGGTATATGGTGCTCAACACTCGACACCAAAGATACAGGCAGTGCACATACTGCCAGTTATACACAGACTGATACGTTTCCTGAGTACAATGAAAAACACAAATGAATCACAACAACATAAGCTTCACCTTCAGATTATCGGAAATCTTCTGGAATGTATTCTGACTGTAAACCTTGTATCTCAAAAATATTTAGCAAAATATACATTTATAATAAATATATAGTTTTTTTAATTATTTGCAATTACTATTTTCCCATGTCCACTTGCATCTATTAAATCAACAAAAGTAAAAAAAATACAACACAGTTATCTTTTGACCTAATATTTAAATAAAATAAATCATTTATCATATATTAAAACATATTCATATAGTCAAAATGACCCCGCACATTAAGTTATCACTATAATTTACTCATAAGAGTATAGTCAAAATCACAAATTAGTTCACTTAAAAACCTTTAGGTAACGTTTGTACATGACATAAGATCAGGCTAAAGTTTCCGATTACCTTCTTCTTCATATTCATGGCGTTTCTGAGATGAATGGCCAGCTGACGGATGTAGATGAACGCGTGCTGGTAGGACGCCTGTGTGTCCAGCGAGTACATCTCAGTGAGAGTCCTCTGCATGAACGTTATCATGGGAAGAGCGTTGGGGGACGTGAACTTACAGTTCTTCACGTAAGCGATGTACATTTGCTGTAAACAGTACAATAAAGAAATAGTGCCATTATCATCTGAATTAATCAAAAAAACCTTACAAAAATGAAACATTAAAGTCAAACAGAAACAGAAATACATGAAAATACTGCACCTTTTGTTTAGTAGGTGCTCATTTTATACTCATACATCTGTGCTACCTTACTGTGCTACCTTAAATGTTAGAGCGAACTTTATAATTCTGAATTCTTTATAATTCAATTCAAAATTGAGTTATAGACATATTCTTTAATATAACTTACTGACACTTTTAAATGTGTTTAATTTTTTAAAAATGCATTTTGGGTGTTTCATTTAAGAAACAATGCAATGCAATGCAAAAACTTTAAACCTCAATATCTCAAAACTGGTCAATAATTCTACGGTAGCGACTGATATTCTATGAACACAAACCTTGAGAACAGAGTTCAGATAGTTGTCTGGTTTTTGACGGCAGATTCTGTTAAGTGCCAAGAAGGCTAAAACTCTGACAGTCTCTTCTCCTGTACTCCAATGTTTGATCAGGTTCTGGTAAAACAAACAGAATCACACAACAACACAAACACTGTGACTGCTATGTTTCATTTGATTAGAAAATATACCAACTTCATGTTGCGATTAAGGGTTAACATTGTAATTGGGTTATTAGCAATGCTTACTTTGAGCAGAATTCTGCACTGTTTGGGCAGACACAGGTAGTACGGCACCATCTGGTTGGCATGCCGGAGAACTGCGGCTGTAACTGTGGACTGGGTTAAACTGGAAAGAAGCTGCAGAAACGATCACACGTTTAACTACCGCTGCAATTCGAATACAACGTGAAGGAAGATCACAGGTCTAAAATCAGCATAAGATGTACCTGAACAACACCAGCTATATACATCTTAATATCGACCTGATGTTTCTGCCATCTGGGACTGGAGGATGGAAGAATAACCCTGACAAAAACGGCCAAAGTTACAAAAGGACCGATTAAAAGACTGAATTCTGTACAGCAGGAGGAACAGAGTTCTCACTTTTTCTGATTCTTCTCTGAAGCTTTGAGGTTTAGCATCTTATGCAACATTGAATGCATCTCCTTTATGCAGAGCAGGATGAGGGAATTGAACACTGCAAGAGGAAACAGAGGTGTTTACAGAGCTAACACGTTTACAGAGTCTCATTAACTGTGGGTGGGTCTTTAGTCACCTGTGCTGTCTGAAATGGTGTAGCGGCACAACTCCTCCGATTCGCCCTTCGTTGTGGCTACAGCAGCCTTGAAGGCTTGTGTGATGTCCCTAAGCAAACGTGACGTGGGCTCTTTCTGAGGAAGTGAAACAATCAGGAAACTGATGATAAATGAAACAGTACAAAATATATTTGGTGAGAGCAGTCAAATGAAAAAAATAATAATAATAATTAATAGCAATAATAATTATTAATAACACCAAGCAATATGTAGAATTAAGATTATTTGCATTACAGACAACTTGACTGATTAATTCAATTCACATATCATTCACAGTTACATGCATAAAATTCCAAAGCAGTTTTACAGTTTATCAATCTTGTATTCTTTTAATGTGCAACAGCTCCCCCTTGTGTCAGAAGATAATTATGCGTCAGGCAAGTCAGCACTACAGAGAATAATTTTACCCTCAGCTGTTTTCTCCAGTTCTCAATCATGGCTTCTGTGACTTTTGTGCCTTCTTTAGGCTTCTTAGTTCCTTTCACATTATTTTCAACAGTCTCATTTTCCTCATCATCATCGGCCTCCTGGTGTAACAGAAAACACTTTTACACACTATTTTTCATAACACACTATTTTTTATACAGTGAAAGAAAAAAATGCTGGTAGCATATTGAACAGCGGATCTTTTCTGTAATACAATACATTTTGTCCCAATCATATATGTCCTAATATATTGCATAAATTATTCTTAAAGCATCCCAAATAAGTGAACACTCGGGTATGATAATTGGCTTAACATTTTTTGCTGTAATTTTTGCATTACAACACAAACACATTATTTTAAACAGGTATGTTTATAGGTATACAATTTTTTTGTAATACATTTTACACTTCAATACAAGTATATTTAAGAGACATTACAATGTATAACATTAAAAGCTCATGCACAAAACACAGGATTAAACCATTTGACATGTTAGGACGTTAAGCAGAGAACTAACCTCCAGTTCTGATGGGAGCTTGTGGTACATCTTCTCCTCTTCATCTTCTTCTTCATCATCACTATCAGAGTCATCAAAATTCAGGAGACTCTTGTCGTTTTCTTCTAAGAATTTATAGAACTCTGGATCTTGGTTTCTGAGGGCTGAGAGCTGGTCTTTATGTTCAGATGCCCTGCCCTGCTTTTTGACAGTCCTAAGACACGTTTCATCAAAGTTAGATCACTGAACCACATTTAACAGCAAAGCTCCAGTGCAATTATAGCAAACATTGTAGCCTTTAACAAAGAACGTAAATGCAAATTGTGGCACCAGCATATGCAGTGAATAGAAACACTACATGCTTGCTTACTTTTGAGGTGCAGGTTTCTTATTCTGTTTATTCTGCCGTGTCAATTCTTCATCCTTAAACTCATCTTGCTCATCCTGAGAATCATCATCCTCCTCAAAATCAAATCCTGACGACAGGAACTCATCCACATTCAGATCTGCTAACTTCCTGTACGAATGAAGATAAAACGTCATCATAACACACGTGTTAATTCCCACTGGTCTGAAATTCGTAGTAAGATCTCAGGAAAGTGATCTTGAACGTTTCTGAATGCTGTAAAAGCAGCTATGAAAATAAGTTTTTAAAAAATCCCAATTTAACACAAAGCTATATTCAGAAGAATAATACTTAATAACAGCCATAACTTTTAACCTATTCTTCAGCATGCACACTAGAATCCCATGCAGACCAAACCTTTCTTAAATTTAATAATCATGTCAACCAAACTATCATATACAGGTTGATTTAATATAAAATATAAAGTAAGATAAATTATGACGAATACGGCGTAGCTCAAATGTGAAATGGGTTTTAGCTTATCTTTAGTGGCTACAACATGCTAACTACCGTCATATACCAAACGTTTAGGTTAAAGTTTAATTCTGACAACTCGTCCCAAATTCATTTAACTGGACCTTAGACCAATTCATGATACTTAATAGGCCAGTTAGTTTAAATCGTTAAGAATGTAACATACCTCTTATTTTTCCCTGCCATGCTGGATGAAAAACGTGCGTAAGGACGCATTACCCACAATGCATCGGTTCGACGAGCTCAGCTGAGTTGATCTTTTGTTTCACGTTGCGTTAATCGGAGAAGCAAAACGAAAACCAGTGTTTGTTTTGATTAAATGTTGTTATATATAGGCTTTTGCTTGTTAGTGCCTTACTAATTTGTTTCTCTAAGTATAACAGTATTGATTGTATTTCTGTATCTTTGTTTCTGGGTTATTTATCTATATTAATCTTATTGATCTAAGTGTCACAACAAAGGACACAACGATATGTGTTGGGCGTGATACGTTCAACAGGATATTAAAGGTTTCAGTAACGCCGACCAGAGCCCGGAGACAGACGTCTGTTTTGAAGCGACATGTGATGTAGCATGTCGGCTCACCCCAAACGACAGAATAAATCACTACACGTATCAAAATCAATCCACTTAAACGGACAAAACTGGAGAGAGCTCCACCCGGGAGGACGCGAGTCTTGTCAACCAGACACAGACGACGGCAGGTAAGTTTCAATCTTGATCGCATGCAAATCGATCCGCTAAAACCACTCACCCAGTCAGCTAATAATAAAAGCGACAATTGCTTTTCGACAGACTCGTTTTAAACGTGCACATAAACCCAGGAGGCGTGCAGACAGATGCTCGCTGTCTACATCTGCAGGGTTGAAATGAATAAAGTCATGAACTGACTTCATCGCAATGTGGACTTTGTTCAGACAGGCATCAATTTGTCAATGCGTTCATTTGAAAGTTTGCGTTAGAGCAGCACTTCCTTGTATCTGCTGCTGTACTTTAAAACCTTTGAAACGTGTTCTGAATAACATCAGTCATACATGAACTGTCACTATGGCTGATCTCTGCACAAAGATCACAGTGCTTACAATATAAGACCAGCCCAACCAATGCCTCATTTTAGATAGTGTCACGTAAGTCTGTTTATTCTTGTGTGATTTTCGTTGTGCTTGTAACAGCCAGCATACAGATTTCCTGTATATGCACGATGAGCTGACGTTAAGGTGGTGTGATTTAAAGATTTTGATGTACCATTTTATTAGTATAATGTCAGTATCCCCCGAAATGCTTTACGACACCTAGTTCTGGTTTGTTTGTATGCAAGCAGTTTCATCTTTGAGTTTCAGTATCGTTTTGTGATGCAATTAAATTAGAGAACAGACATCCGGGGCGACCTTAAAATATGACGTCAGCATTCAGGACTCATGCGGCTTTCGTTTACGTCAACAACATACAAAGCCCCCCAAACTGAGGCTTTATCATTTCTCATATAGACTGAGATGCTGGACCGCTGCACCGTAGGTCAAAATCCGAAACACCCGTTACAGAAACAGAGCAGAGAGACGCGACTGGAGGAAAAAACGTCCATCAGATCAGGTAGTGCTGCTTATATCAAGTGTTACTGGGTGGATGTAAGGAGGAGGGGGTGAAAGATGCTGTGGACGGGCACACAGTGTGCTGAGTCAGATTTAATGATACTGGAGCTGCTTGTAGGAATTGTCTTTAGCTGTACAATAAACACAACAGCACACAGCGTTTAATACATTAAATTATGCTATTCTATTCTATCTACACAACAAACAATAGACCACATTTTTATTATTGTAACAATAACTGGGTTGGAAATTATAGCTACTGTTTTATTTTTTTAATGTCTCAGAGTCAATGTCCTTCTTTAATTGACTGTCTCCTCATTATTTGAATTGATCCAGGTTGATGTGAATTTTAATGCAACTTTTCAGCAATGCTGGTGTGTCTCGACCTGTGACTGTTTTGGGCTGAAGCAACTGTAGAAACTTGATCCTGAGAGTTTACCAGAGTACAATTAACTACGGCCAACATTTCTGTCTTCTGCAAATTTTAAACAATTCATTAATAACATCTGGTTTCAGACCGCAGTGTTTTCTTACTATAACATTAAATGATTTATACATAATGATTTAACCCACTGCCATTTTGTGGGCAGCCACATGGCTTCTTGTTGTTATACTGAGCCTGTTACTTCATGTGCTTTCACCAGTCGTCTGTTATGTGGAGTAACATGAGCTGAAAGGAGTATTGTTATTAAAACGGGACCTTATAACCGCTTTATTTACCAAAACGTTCCATTGCTAAATGTTATATTTGATTGTTACTTGATTCTGTTGATCTTAAATGGTATCCACAGCAACGCTTATTTTGGGTCGCGATTATCCAGGAGAAGCGATGGCATTTTGTAATCCCATCTTTTGTCACCCGTGAGACGGATTGCTATTTATCGACCCCCTTTATAATGTCTCTCATATCTCGATCCAATCTTCCCACTCAAAGTGAAGTGCATGACAGCTTCCAGCACGTTACCGTGGGCACTGTGGTTTCTATAGCGATGCTCCTGATGGAGAATTACTGTGTGCAGCTGGTTCTCAAAGGCCTAGTTCTAGTCAAACCATTGGTCCATTCGGCTGGAACAGAATTACATTCTTATAAAGAATCTATAGAGCGAGCTGCTGTTTCTATTTGCTGGAGTCTTCATGTATGAGAGAGAACGGAATGGAAAAGGGTTCGAGCCCTCAGGACAGTCAGAAAAGGCCACTGACTATTGAATGGAAATGCTGTAAACTGTAAAATTAGTAAAAATAATTAAATTGTGAAGTGATATTTTTCATGTTATTTCATGCTTGAGATCTTTGGAGTGACGTCATTCACATATTATTATTGTGTGGTAACTGTTTAAAAAACATACTGTCTAGCTGGAAGCCACTGTTAGGGAAAGTAAATGGTAGCATAAATAAGTAGCAAATAAATGAAGATGGGATTCACAGTCTGGTAAATAACTCAGAGACCATTAATAACGTTGTACAGATGTTAAAGATGTCTTAGTCAGGGAAATGAATTAGTTCATTAGTTTAATTGTCAGTATTTAAAGACTCACGACTCAGTGCAGTTTTCTGTCCTGTTTTGTCATATTATCTTTTAAACAGAGAGTTTGTGCTGGGCATATTAAAGGGCGTGGTTATATTAGGAGGAACTTTTTTCATCTAGAGAGCATTTGATTGGACAAAATTTGTATACACCCATAAGTGCAAGATAAATCATCAGTGGTTTCTGTCCATTTCCCTGAAATAGAAAGAATGTAAATTGTAAATGCATATGTCAACATTTAAGAGTGTGTTAACATATAAATACCCTCAATCCAACCAGACATGGACTAAAACTAGAAAATTTGTTAGAGATTTTGTTGGGTATTTCAAAATGGTGTCTCGGCTTTCAACAGTATTTACTATGTGTTTTTCTCTGAATGCAGTTTACTAGAGTGAGGCCCAGACACTATCAGGCCTCGCAGATAAACGGCATGATGGAGGGAGGCATGCAACTGCTGAACCGAGATGGTCACAGCATCTCCCACAACTCAAAGCGGCACTACCACGACTCCTTTGTGTCCATGAACCGTATGCGCCAGCGTGGTCTGCTCTGCGACATTGTGCTCCATGTGGCCAACAAGGAAATCAAGGCGCACAAAGTGGTGCTGGCCTCCTGCAGTCCATACTTCCACGCCATGTTTACAAGTAGGTCACATTAACACACGCGTTTAGAAATAAAAGTAATGCGTTGCAACCAGTATGACTGGATACCTGTAATGTATTTCTGGTAGTTTTGCTTGTGTGTATTTGTAGCTTAACTGGTAGAGTGTTGCATTAGCAGTTCAAGGTTGTGGTTTGATTAACAGGGAACATTTGTACTGATAAATTTGCATACCTTGAATACACTGTAAGCCGCTTTGGATAGAAAAGTCTGCAATTTCTTTATTTTAACGTTGTATTTAAACAAGTCTCTTCAGCTCTTGTAACTAGAATTTGTAACTTGGATTATGTGTTTTTGTATATATATTTTTACCCTGTTAGTTCGGGTTAATCCCGGGCATCAAGGTGTATTGTGTAGTTCATTGTTTATTTCCTGTGTGTACATTACCTCAGCTTCCTTTTCGAGTCTTTCCTTCCTGCCTTTTGTCATCTCCTGTTCTGTTTTCATACTTTATTCTCCTCCCTGTCCTGGTCTCAGGTCAGCAGGTGCCTGTTTTTTCCCATTGCTCATCAGTCCCGCTGCACCTCAGACTAGAGTGTGATGGTATGTGTCAGGACAGTGTGGGCGGCCCAAAGCCAAGACTATTCTGAACTTACCATACACTACACTCACTACACACTCACTACACTTTTAAACCCATAAAGTGTGTCCACACTGAAGCTGAATATCTTACAACATCATCTCTGGACTAATCTGTACTGACACTGAGTGTGGGGCATTTCTCAGAAAATCATTGCCAACAGAAAATATCTGCTACCAATGATGAACTAAGTAAGTGTTTGGGTGGATTGTATTTGACTAGCAAATTTTGCAAGTTGTGGAATGCTGTTCTGATTTGTGGTGATTAGCTAAAATTAAGTTCTCGGTTAATCTAACTCTTTTATCTTCATCTACTAAAACTTGAAGGGCTTTCAAACATACAGCGATTAACAGTGACAACACGATTAGTCCCTCAGAAACATTTAACCTGAAGAATTTAATTACTTTGTCAAGGAAATTGAGTTCTTGTCATATAGAATGAAGTCATATTTTTTACCCATAATGCATCCCAATTGTAATGAGATGATCCATGGTACAGCCAATCAATAATGTCCAGCAATTAATGTCCACTCAGACCAACAGCGCAGCCACTAGCAGTACAATCACTGTATGCGTGAATGTGGCCTTACCGTATGGTGAAACCCAGAGCCACCTGCCTAACCGTGCTGAAAAATGTTCTGTGCAGATGAAATGTCAGAGAGCCATCAGACCCATGTGACCTTGCATGACATTGACCCTCAGGCACTGGAGCAGCTGGTGCAGTATGCCTACACTGCTGAGATCGTAGTTGGGGAAGGAAACGTGCAGGTTTGTGACCTTTGATGTCTTATGAGGAACATCTTGTATGTTAACACCTGTATACTAGATAGTGGGAGATCTTATGGCTTCCCACAGATATTTGGCTGTGTTTTTAAATACAGTTTTTAAATAAGTTTAAGGACCCAGAGCAACATGCAAATAGATGGCCCAGAATTCATAGCTACAACCGTGTATTATACTGCATCTTGCTTGCTCAGTTAGATACAGGGCAGGATGGCGTTCAGATGTATTTGTGCAAACTTATAATTTGCATCTTTGCAAATTCAGGCAGTCTCCTGAGATCTGTTCTGTTCTTAAACTTATAATTTACATCTTTGCAAATTTAGCAAATTTCAGGTCTCCTGAGAGCCGCGCTGTGCTAAAGCAACAAAAGTTTGTGTGCAGGGCTAATAACTGCCAGCTGGTTTATAAGAATTTCACTCTATTTGACAAAGTAAAACCTCTTTTTATCCCCTCACCTACTGCGGTCCTATCACATGCACACCCTGAGCAGACCCTCCTGCCAGCCGCGAGTCTTCTGCAGCTCAACGGGGTGAGAGATGCCTGCTGCAAATTCCTCCTCAGCCAGCTGGACCCCTCTAACTGCCTGGGCATCCGTGGATTTGCAGACACTCACTCCTGCAGCGACCTGCTCAAGTCGGCTCATAAGTACGTCCTGCAGCACTTTGTAGAGGTTTCCAAGACTGAGGAGTTTATGCTGCTGCCCCTGAAACAGGTGAGAATTCTGATTTAAAAAGAAAGATGATTAAACGCATAAAAACAAAGATGGCCGTCACTTTTGGGCACAATACACATAGGAGCAAATTATGTTTGTTGCCAATTGGTCATTTTGGAGTTCAATTCAAAGCAATTCAAAGCAATTCATTTTCTCACACAGAATTTGCCTTCATGAGATGTAACTACTTTTATGCCACAAGCTCACTTGTTTATTGAATTTTGAAGTATGAAGTATATTAAAGTTATTGAAGTATAAAATTATTATACTGAAAAATATGGGTGTATAGTGTATGATGTATTAATGATACACTTATTTAATTGAAGAAGTAGGGTTGCAACATGCTGGGAATTTTGTAAACCTAAAGACAATTTATGAAAATAGATGGGACTTCTGGCACACATTTTAAGTCATACATGTACAATTTATAACATTTATAAAAAAAAACCTCAAATTTTCAAAAGTTCCTGGAAATCCTTACAATATTCCAGATTAGTATATTTCTAAAATTCCCCAGTTTTGCAACCTTATGAATTTGTGTGGGAAGCTGAGCCATAACAGTCCTTGGAATCAAATTGTTTTGGCTACGGATGTCTAATTATATATGTTACTAACACCACTTCCTGTCACACTGGCCTTGAGCTTTCTTAAAACAAAACATCTTGATCCGGCCTCCCCTGCTGTTTGTGACTACTGAGTGACCCAAGAAACCTTGATCCTTAAGACTCAGAAGTGAAGTGTACCGACCTGCCCTACACCGCAGGAAGGATGGATGCAGCCCCTTTAACACCAGCCCCTCAAACTCCTCGTCTTCATCAACTCATCAAAGCTGTCAGACCCCATTGCGTTTTAGAGGAGCTGAACTAAGCACCCTGCGTCAGTACCCCACGTCGCTCAGTGTCACGGGAGGTTTTGTCAGTACAGTGTCAGTCATTGTCTTGAATATGCAGTTACTGTACGTTAGCGAAAAATTGAGAAGGCTAATCAGCAGAATGCAGCCCCCACTCATATACGTCAGTAATTTCATCAGCTCTAATCCCCTCTTTCAGAGAAGAGTGGTCTCTTGAATAATCCGACTCCTGGTGTCATTAAAAGGTTACTTGATTCCATGAAATCTGCCTGCTGTTTGGAGGCTGATTGGAGAGAACTCTCCCTCCCTCTCTCTCTCTCTCTCTCTCTCTCTCTCTCTCCCCGCAGCTGTTGTTGGCTAGCAGCACCATATTTAAGCCTGAAGACCTGGGAAATGCTTGTTTGCTTGTAGCCATGTCAACTGTGCCCTCTGCCCCAAATAAACAAACAACCGTTAACAGACGTTATTGTACTGCAGTGTGCAGGGCAAGCAGACAGTTGCGCTGTAGGATTAGGAAAGGTGCTGGGAAGTCACTGAAATTTAGACATTTGGTTTTGGTTGTAATGTTTTATTATGCGTGTACTGGCTTGTAAAATCTGGCTTGGGAAGCTGAAACCAGTGATGTGTGATATAGCCAAAGGCATCATCTCTCTCTCTCATCAAGTCTCTTACATCACCTTCCAAAGAAAGACAGGTGTGGTTTAAAGGTGCACTAAAGGTCTTGTTTATAGGTCTTGTGCACTAAAGGTCTGATACAACAGTAATCATGGACTTGATGCCTATCGACACAAATGCAGCCTCACCCAAGGGCAGAGTTTTCATTTACCTCCAGCTGAGTCTCCAGTACCCTGTAGAAATGTCAGTTTACTATGAATAATACATACTGCAAGCAAAAGAGTCCATTAGCAGAGGTTCCTGAGGTAAAGTGAGGTCATATGATCTTATTTTAGGTCTCGGTTTGTGTTATAATTAATCTAAAATTAATTACAAAGGCCTTCATATGATTTTCCGCAGGTGCTGGATCTCATCTCCAGTGATAATTTGAACGTGCCATCGGAGGAGGAGGTCTACAGGGCCGTGCTGAGCTGGGTCAAGCACGACACAGACGGGCGGAGGCAACACGTGCCCCGGGTGAGCCGTCCCATCTGACAAACTCGGCTTATACCAATTTCACAGCAGATCACTATATTAATGCTTAGAAAGGATTATGTCTCTGCAGCTACTTGTTCTCTGTTCCCTCCCTCCTGTCCCCTCTGATCCCTCAGCTGATGAAGTGTGTGCGCCTGCCTCTCCTGACACGAGACTTCCTGATGAGTAACGTGGACACGGAGCTGCTGGTGCGTCACCACTCGGAGTGCAAAGATCTGCTGATAGAAGCGCTAAAGTACCACCTGATGCCCGAGCAGAGGGGCGTGCTCAGCAACAGCCGCACTCGCCCGCGCCGCTGTGAGGGCGCCAGCCCGGTTCTTTTCGCAGTAGGTATGTAAATGGAGCCCCGCTAGCTTGTGCCCTACGGTGGCGATGAGTGGTTTGAAACTGTTTGTGTATGTGTCACAGGCGGAGGTAGCCTGTTTGCTATTCATGGAGACTGTGAGGCATATGACACCCGGACAGACCGCTGGCACATGGTGGCGTCCATGTCAACACGCCGGGCACGGGTCGGAGTGGCTGCTATTGGGAACAAGCTTTATGCTGTGGGCGGGTGCGTGGAGTCTCATTGGTCTAAGCATCTAAGATGTCAACTCCTTTTTTGGGCTAAATTGCAGACATACAATTACAGACATAATCTATGAAGTTGGGTTTTTTTTGCACCCATTTATATGGAAAAGTAAAAATATGCATTGTCATGCAATATCATCATGGTAAGATGTGTAGAGCTGAGAGTACTGGCTGTATAATTAACCCAGGTATGTAACAAATTATAGGAGTGTAAAGAATGTGAAACACTGCAATTATAATTCATGGGAATCTGTGAGCGCAGAATCTGGGTGGCACTGCTTATTAATAGGAAACATTCTGAGGTCAACTAATGATGGAATTTCAAGAGAAACGTGACTTTGCGTGAGAATCTATTAAATGTGAAATCTTACATTGCATACTGCTTTCCTCTGCTCAAATTAGGTATGATGGCACCTCTGATTTGGCCACTGTAGAATCATACGATCCGGTGACCAATGCGTGGCAGCCTGAGGTCTCCATGGGAACAAGAAGGAGCTGTTTAGGCGTGGCAGTGCTGCACGGGCTGCTGTATGCTGCAGGAGGATATGATGGCGCTTCCTGTCTCAACAGGTACTTTCTTAAGAACTGAAACAGGCTGGTATGCATGTAAAATTGTTTCCTGCATCTACTAAAAGTTACTTTAAACAGCAAATGTTAGTATAAAGGTGCCTGTGTCATATCAACCAAGTAATACATCAGTAATTTAGAAATATTTGTTCTTTTGGAGAATTGTTCCACTAATCTCAAATGTAATCTCTATTCTGAATTTTCTGAGATAACCTTTAAGGCCACAATGTTTGAAGCACAGAACCAATACTATAGCTTAACTAGAAAGATGTATATTTATTATAAAAGTGAACAAAAATATAGCTAATTCTAATGTTTTTGTGTTGTTTTTAAGTAATGCTAAGTCAGTTTAAGAAGCTCTAGTGGGGTGAGAAACACTGATCTGTTTTCTTTTCTCTAATTTTGTCTACAGTGCAGAGAGGTACGACCCCCTGACCAGTACCTGGACCTCCATCGCTGCCATGAGCACCAGGCGGAGATACGTCAGAGTGGCCACACTAGGTAAGTTATAAGTTAAGTTTGTCCTGTAGTAGAAGTAACAAACTGCAAAACACAAAACAACCACAATGACAATAAACCTAACTTTGTGTTTATCCTGTCAGATGGCAGTCTGTATGCAGTTGGTGGGTACGATAGCTCCTCCCACTTAGCCACGGTGGAGAAGTATGACCCACAGGTAGGTAATACAATTCTCTCTAAGGTGAAACTGTCTCTGGGGTATGTTTGTGTTTAAAGTTTTAATGCATGGTTATATAAATGCATCATTATTTCACCCCCCTTTTTTCCAGAGTAATACCTGGACTGCCATTGCCAACATGCTGAGCAGGAGAAGCAGTGCAGGGGTGGCGGTATTGGAAGGCATGCTTTATGTTGCTGGAGGCAATGATGGTACCAGCTGCCTAAATTCAGTGGAAAGATACAATCCCAAAACCAACACCTGGGAAGGAGTGGCTCCCATGAACATCCGCAGGTCGGAATGTGGCTCTCATGGATACCCTGTAAAATATAAAAACACTGTGTACTGTTATAGAATAAAAAATAACATCAAGTCCAAAATAAAAGACATTTTGAATATAAATGATTATAGCTTTTCGTAATTTTCTACTGTTTGTAGTCAATTTGTTCTGTTGCTTCTACTTTGTTTCTTTGTTCTTTATTTGATTACTATCTGTTAAGAAAAACAATAAACTAAAAAAGGTAATAAATTGTAAGTAAATAAGATTTGTACTAAGATTTAATAAAGTAAAAGCGTGATAAATAGCTTATTAGTTGTTGATGTTGTTTGTAAATTGGCATTAAGAATTATTGACTAATATTGGTACTACTTTTCAAAAATTGTGACAACCCTAGTTAACATGACAAATCTACAAAATATGGTGCAGTTTTCAATGCAGTTTCCTTCTATTGATCTTTAGGAGCACTCATGACCTGGTCGCCATGGATGGCTGGCTGTATGCGGTCGGAGGCAATGACGGCAGCTCTAGTCTCAATTCCATAGAGAAGTACAACCCCCGCAGCAACAAGTGGGTCGCGGCATCGTGCATGTTTACACGCCGCAGCAGCGTGGGAGTTGCTGTCCTAGAGCTTCTCAACTTTCCTCCACCTTCCTCTCCCACTCTTTCTGTCTCCTCCACCAGTCTTTGACAAAGGGTAAAGACCCGTCTTAGCTCCAGCAGCCTGCCCTGCGTGGCCAAAAGGCGCAACTGTTCAGTGTGATCACTGGACGATGAGGAGTGTTTTAGGGGCCACAGCGCCCTCCCTCTGCCTGGAGAAACACGACATTCCACAGATCATGAGGGTAAACAATGGGAAACAAAACACAGTCTCACACACTTCAGACCTCCACAATCCTCATCCTTGAGAAAACCCAGTGCTTGAAAGTGCAAAATAATATTGCTCTGCCATTTTGCGGTCACTTTGTGTATGATGTATATCTAAATGTAAATTTAATTTGTTTGTTTTTCAGAATATTAATATATATACAAATAAACTTTAGGAATGTAGCTCTTGACAGGATCTGCCATGCATGTTTACAAAAATTGTTTTGGCAGACATTAATATTGTAGTGCTGCTGTGCCACACTAGGTGGCAGTAATGCGCAATGCTGCCCTGTCTCACCCCAGACTCGAACGGGCATGTAGAAGCAGAAAAGATGTCACAATAAGGTGGCTGAATTCTACACTATGTACACATGAAAGTGGTTAAATCATGTTGACAACATAATATACGTTTCATGTATTTTCCTATTTATTTATCAAATGTAATATATAAACAAAGGACACTATCAAGATGAATGAAGGACAATCTCTGTCTTTATACAGAGAGGGGATATAGTTTTCGACATGCTTAGAACATATCAGAAAAGCAAGTGTTGTGATGGTATAAAATGGCATTTTTAGAGAGAAGATGAGGTATTTTGAAGTTTTATTGGTTGTGTTCAGTTGTTGTAAAATGAAAAAGAGAGTATATGTGTACAAACTTACTAATATGACACGCCAATACTAACCAGGTAAAATGTCCTACTGTAAACAATAGCCATACCTAAACTATAACTAGCTGTGACGTACAAGCTGCACTTTCTCATTTCTCATGTTTTTAAAAGTGTGATTGGTGCTCAAAATGAGTTGATTAACTTGTAAGTAATGGGCAGTCAGTATTCCAGAGAGTTCATTAGCAAACCCTTGTATTGTCAGTTGTAAATCTCATTTAGTGATATCAGCTGATTTTGTTCTGAACCAGATTTTTAAAGTTTGCATGTTTATTGCTCAAGCCATTAAATCATACTGACACGTACGATTTTCCATAAATACCACAAACGTTAGCGCTTACCACTGTAATTTGCATTTTCTATCCATTACTTATTTTGTAGGGTCGTCGGTTTTTAAAAATTTGATCAGCTGTAGATAGTTTGTGTTGTAATGTAATTGGTAACAGCGACTACCAATGCATTTTACCTCAGATGGGAGGTTATTGGTTTATTTGTGAGTGTTTAGGTTAGTTTAAGCTGATGAGAGCACAGCTCACCCCAAAACAATACAAGACTAGAAAAGTCAAACTTACTACCATTTTACATACATTTGTAAATGTAGCATAGTGTTATGATTTCAAAACTTCTGAGAAGTTATGATTTATTTTCCTTGTTTTAAGGACTTTATTTAGAGAAACTCATTGCAGGTTGGTGTATTATGATGTCCAGGGAGATCTGAGTGTGTATGTGTGGATAAAACCTTCAGAACTGATTTCATAGTGCTAATGAGTCCTGCACTTTAATAATGGCTGCGTACATACATACATACATAATAACACAGGGCGAACATCCACCCCACAGAAAGGAGTCATGTATATAACCAAATATCCTGAAACGTTGTGCAATGCTAACGTAACTGTGGCTTTGTTTTTACTGTAATGTTGCTGAATGTGTCATTTAATTATATTGTGCTGGTTATGTTTTGCTGTATTTAAGAACAATTTCAATGATTTTTGCACTAATGTCAAATGGAGCAATACACTGCTGTAAAAAAACACAACACTACTGTAAATGAAATAAAGCTGTTTTCAGGTGGAATGCCGTGTGAGGCTAATAACAATACATATACACACAAATTGCTTGTTACTGTTATGAAGTACATTTTCATGTTCCCATCATATGTTATGTAACGTTCAATTATCTGTCGTACTCCTTAGTCTTTCGCAATATCACTGACAAAAGACCAGTTCATTAATGACGACATGTTCCAGGAAGTGACATCATTTTGGTGGGAAAACAACAGCATGAATATTAGTTTGATGTTTACAGTTTTAATCCCTTGGTGATGTAATTTAAGGAAATCGTTAAGATTATTAAATTGTCTTAAACGATAATGAAATAACTAACCATTACTTAAGTCTCAGCCCTTCACTGAACAGTGGTGAAATTAAACTTTTCCACCCTGTGGCAAGCCTTGACAAGCTTTATAATGCATGTTTGAAAGTCTGGTATACTCTTTAATAAAAAAAACTTTGGTTAGTTACAAATAAATCTGTAAGACACTTATCTTTATTGATTTTTAAAGATTACACTAAGTTATGCACCGTTTTAATATATGTAGGCGTTTATATGTAAATCGTTTATGTTCCCTAATTTGTGCGCATAACAAGTTACATACATTTCACCCGATGGATCGTGAGTTAAGCTGCATGACTTTAGGATGGAGAGCTTGAGTATCATTTGAAGCCCGTATTTTCCCAGTGGATCCTGCTCTGTGACTGATCCGAGCGGACAGCTGCGCGCTCTCGCTTTACCCTCCGTGACCTCAGCCACACGGCACGTACACCTGTGTTGTGCCATTACGCACACGTACAGACACATTGGAGCTGTACATCTGATACGAGCGGGACGTACGGCAGAATCTGTTTTACTGCGGAGCATTGTCCTATGTTATTTTAGCATATGTTAGCGTATTACCCCGGATAGCCGTCTGTTGTTAGGCAAGACCGGTCTGTGAATGAGTTCAGGGGTGCTCGGGGGGTCGAGCGCCACTGCGCATGTCACACACAGAAGCTGCTGCTCTGCGCTCTTGTGAGGGCGAATAATGAGTTTACAGCCTGGAAAGGCAGCTGCAGCCATAGCTACACAGATGAACACAGGTCTACTATCTGTCTAGATCCAGTCACCATACATAAACATCAAAGCCTGCTTTTCACCTGTGCTCTGTCTATACAATTTTAGCCTAATTTTACAGCGCATAAAACCCATTAAAAATGCAATTTATTGTCATTTATAAGCTTTAATTGTAAAATGTCTGTCATTAACTAAAATTTAAATTTGTATAAGTTTAAAACAAGTTCTCCCAGTTCACAAGCTACAACATGTTTGTCCACAAACTGGCACCAAACTTATAAAAGTAACTAAACAATGAGGATATCGTTGCACATTTGTATAAACACCTGTAAACTGTAACATTTATAGATTTGTTTTGACCAACAGATGATAAAATCATAAAAATGGCATTTGTATGCCTGTAGATTTTATGGTCAATAAACTATACAGAAAAAATACTAAAATGCCGTTCTCTACTATAATGAAATACTTAGAAAAGAAAGAAATAGAAAGTCTTTAATTTGGAACCTGCGTATTTTCCAAGGAATAAGGAAGCATTACATTAATCAAAAAATAAAATTACGCTTATTTCTATCTGTCAGTCATTGTTTTGAAGTTGAAGAAATTCCCAAAATATTCCATGGAAATCTTACACCTGTTTGATGTGTCCCTTCAAAGTCTCATTTATTCTCCCTCTTACACCCTGTTTTTTTGTACTGTGAGAACTCTGACACCCGTGGCTCTCTCTTACACACGTGGTCCCCTCAAAACAGCAAGAGGTGTGAAGTTAGCACCCTTAATGCACCCAGCGCGTCTGAAAAAACAGTGAGGAGAGACTTCCAGACAGACCGCCCCGAAAGCCCTGCTGAATGCACAGGCATAATAAATGTGTGTGAGGTTTTTATTTCAACATACGGGGGTCAAATTTATACCCAAAAGTCAGCAAAACCTGACAAATCGTTTTGGGAATGCTTTCAATACTAAATACATGTACAAAAACGCAGTAACTCTTTGTTATTGTTAAAATGCAGAAAGTATTCTGTTAGGGTTGGACTGTGGGTTAGGTTATATTGTTTATAACTAGCTGTTTATAAAGACAACAGAAGTCTATGGAATGTGTGCTATTTAGATAAATAAACGTGTGAAAAAGAGATTCTGACTCACAGTGTGCACACACAATGCTGGAAAAGGAGTGTGTCAATGTATGTTCACATAACTTATAATATGAGCTGGAGTTAGTCTGATAGTATTGATTATACTTCTGTCATTATGATATTTAATGCTCAGAGCTGCTGTTATTTGAAAATAGCAGTACAACTGAATGGTGAATTATTCTAGGAGGTATTATCGTAGCAGTTTGGGTGGTCTAAAATCCAGGTCAAAGTGGCTGCAGTGAGTATTAAGGATATGAATCATAAGTAAATGGTGACAGAGAATTCAATATTTTTTCCTCCATTTGTTTAAATAACTACTTATTCACAAGTTAAGCATTAAGTCCCAGGAGATCCAAACTACAAAATACTATTAGATAAGGAAACAAGTCATTGTTTGGGGCAAAAGCTTCTCTCACAAAATCATGTAGACTGTTGAGTTTGGCACGTCCTTCTATATTATTCAATTTCCTTTTGTACCCAGTTTCAAAATGTGATCAGCATTTACTTGTACGAGCAATACAAGCGATTACATCTTATTTTTGTCTTGAGCAAACAGGAAGACAAGAATGCCATAGGTCTCTGTCCTAATACAAATTCATGTAAATGCTCATGTCACATTATAAATAACTGTGTTTTAATGGCTTCTGTTATTATATTTGAGGCCCTTGGTGTCGACTGTAAAGGGTATAAACTCTAAGTTACCTTTAAAAACACACCAGTAATACATGCATGTATTGACATGGGGAGTGACATGACCTTTTCTTTTTCAATGATGATCTCGAAACTCTTTATCAGGAACGGACAGAAACCCACATGACGAAAATCAGATTTTCCCAGCCTGTGACAGATGTTTCACAGGGTTTTTTTTATAAAACTGTAATTTCCTTCAGGACCTTCTGCGTGTAACACAGTGAGTACCTCATGACTCATCATGCAGCTCCTGAGTGTTCCAGGAGTGAGCTATAGAGAACATCTCCATTTTTCCATGACATCGCAAAGCTGACACAGAGAAGAGTCTTTCATACATATATTTCTGTCATCACCAACCTTACTTCTCTACATTATTATAAAGAAACAGTTAGAGGCTATTTTCTGCTTCATGGAATGAATGAATGTTAACCCAGTTAAAGTGTCACAGACTTTATAGACACATAAATCAGTTCCTTGATTTATTATGTTCATCAAAGTCTAGATGTTAAAATTAATTCTTTGGACAAGTATGTGCCATCACATGAGCCAAATAAATGAGAAAAATGTGCCGTTGTGTGTAAAGTTTCTACAACAGAAATGTGGTAGATGGAATGTGACAGTTTGGTGCCTCCGGCTTGGCCCAGCTACGCTTCCTGGTTTAGCTGGTTTGATCAGCACCCGCCCACAATGAAACCCTGAATTTGTTTGAAAATATGTCATGGGAATAAAAATCAAACTATTTATAGTGAAACAAAAATGCCTGGAATTTACTGTAGTCATTATATGTCATTCAAAAGCACTAAAACCACTTTTTGGAGAAAACAGGCTTTTTGTAAACAGACTTCCTAACAGTTAATCAACACTTAGACAGGTGACATCAAAGAAGCCAACTGTTGTAATTTCATTTGTTATACTGGAACACTTTTGAAGCAATCTGCATGTCTGACAGCCCCATATATCTGCAACACAAACTCCCAGCAGGATTAGATTAACTTGTGCTTGGATCGATTGCATACAGAGGGTGTTGCTTTTTTAATTTGATTAGATCATATCTCACACATTTGCAAACATGCATGGTCTCTGCTTTCACAGGCAGCACATTCACAGAAAAACAAGTGAGGGAAACATGACTCCATGCTCAAACATACTGTACGTCCTTAAATGCGCACTACAAATATGGGAATGTATATATGATATTTATGTACAAAATGTATATGAAATGGCTCAATGACTCCACTAACACCCCCACCAAACATAAAGTAAATAAACTAAATAGGCTTAATAATTATATAAACAATGCAAC